>WEIS01038924.1:0-54578 GCA_013389965.1 Todus mexicanus | reverse complement strand
AACAATGTTATCAGTACAGAAAACACTTTGCTGTGGAACCATGGAGAAATCTGCTGAAGACCTCAGTACTGTTCTGGGAAGACCTACTGCCATGTGAATTGTCCTTCCAATTTGTAATTGCAGTACTCTGATGTGCACTCTTTAATAGGGTATTTTCCCCAGTTACGTAGTGTTACCAGCTGTAGAATGGAGAAATCCCACATAGGAACTGGCTGAGATTTGGAAATGTTTTCTTCCCCTTTGGAAAAGTGAATTACACCATTCTGATTGCTGAGCTAAGTCTGAGTGGTTTTAGGAAGAAAAGGGTCAGTTGTGGAGTGGACTGCATGCACATTTTAGGACCAGAGTTACTGAATGTATTCATTATCTGTAAAAAGTGGTGGACCAGCAATGAAGTGCTTGAACTGTGCAGATACCACAGACTTGCTTAGATTAGGCTGCAGAAGAGAGTGAGGAACATTTAAGGTATTTGATCTAGATTACAGACAACATTATGCCAGATCAGTGTAGTACTGAAAGGCAGTAAACATTGAAAGAGGAAAAACGAATGATTTCTACATAATTCTATGTTCTAAATTAACTGCAGCTCCTCTGGAGAAAGGACTGTGTGTCTCAGAGGATCTCCCAGATAAAACATCTGCTGAAATGCCTTGTGTCACTCCAAAAGCAAACAAAATATTAGGCTCAGGGAAGACTGGAATGCAAAGGCATTCTGCAAATAGTGTAAAATAAGTCTGGGGAATATCCTCATGTTTAACTGTTTCTACGTCTTTTCAGCCTGTCTCCAAGCAGTTGTATTAGAAGGAGTAGTTGTAGGGCCAGGTGGTGGAAGTGAATCGAAACGTCGATGGGATGGAACAAGGAAAGCCAGAAGCTGCTGCAAGCAAGGAAGAACAGGGCAGAGACATAAAAATAGCTTGTGCTAAAAGAACGATGATTCAGGTGCTTTGGTCTTCACCTCTAGGCCAAACCATGTGAATGTGAAGTGAGAGGTGACAAATTTAAACCTGATGAAGAAAAATTAGGCTTTAAACAACAGAGTTTAAGGTGCTGTTGAAAGCAGAAGGTTGCCTGCGGAGCTCTGTGCCACAACGTGATTGAAGTCAAGATCTCACCTTGTCTTTAAAAATTGATGTATCTATGTTAAGAAAGAGAGGAGTTCCATGTGTGAGATGCAGGCCTGCATGTAGAAGGATCTGTGCATCCTTAACTGAGCATACAGAACAGTTTCCACCTGATAGAGGTTCAGAAGACATTTTATCAGTGGCTGAGTTGTTTCATTACAGAACTTGTAGCATACTACACCAAAACGCTTGGCTTTGACCGTTAGCAGAGTGCCAGGAAGGAGGCAGACCGCTGCTCCTCCTGGGGTGACTCCAGCTCTCTCTTTCTCACGGCAAACGGGAGGTGTCTGCTAAATGAAAAGCTGGAAGCCTGAGTGGTGTCCAGTACCTGTCATTCTTGGGGTGTCTTAATGACTGCTTAATTAAGTTAACAAGATCTATTTGTCTTAGCACCACTCCCTTCCATGGAAAAATTGCTGTCATGACGGAGAAAGCCACAGCAAACGCTGGCTGTGGTGTACATAGAGCACCGTATCACGTCAGTCTGGCTCCCCTCTCGCGGGAGTTCTCATCGCTGTTCCAAAATTATCTTCTGTTTGTAGCTGAATGGGCAAAGATTGCAACTAATGTTTATGCTTGATTGGGTAATGCCAATACCAGCTTTCAAAAAAGTAAAATAAAATAAAACTGGCTCAGCACCTCCTCTCCCTCCAATGATAGGTCTGGTTTAACATAATGAACGGCATTCTGTTTAGCTGCCTTTTACGTGTTTCAGTGGTATGAACAGCAGTTTTGTGCTTTTCTTCCCAAGAGCAAAGGTGCAAAACTTCTTTTGTATGTGAAAAAGAAATTCTCTCCTAATTGCTGCACTCCAGAAGCTGGAGCTTTAAGGAAAACCTGCTGGACAGCCAAAGACTCACAAGAAAAAAAAAACCTGGAACCTCACGTTCTAGGTCAGCCCTTCTAGCAGGGGTCTAGAGGTGTTGGCAGCAGAAGTGTGAGGAGAGAGGGGAGGAGGTGTGTGCTGCATATGACAGCAGCACAAGCAGTTTTTATGAACAGGGAGATTTCTGCGCAAAATCACATTGGGAATATCCCACTGATAGTCCACCGCTCTGCTCCTTCCACTTGAGTTAGTGGGAGGGATTTGAAGTTGAGGCAATGCGTGGCTGAGTTCTCATTAGTGACCAGGGACATTTCGTTCACAATGTGGAAGGCAGACAGGGAGAGGCAGATGGCTTTGAATGCAGGATTTACATAGTAATGAGATTCAGGTCACCATAGCTGTCTTTTTCTCTCTGCATTTTGTCTAGGTGTCGAGTAGTGTGCAGGGATGATGGAATAGAGAGGAAAGGAGGAAAATTAACTCCTTGTTCCTAGGGAGGGATTAATGCTAGAATAAGAAGTTTGTCATGGTGGGCTAAAGTACAGTGAGATATGAGAACAACAAGCACAAATGAAGCTAGAACGGCTAAAAGTAGCCGCTTTCTAAGTTTCTGGCATGTTTTTTGTGGGAAAGGCACAAAGCATCCCAAGCGTAAAAAGCAGAATTCCCTGTAATTTTTACATTCTGCATTGCTAGTTTGAGAACAGATAGTTTGAGGCTTTTATCATTACCAGTCAACCCAAAATTGGGGAAGTCTGCAGACTGAAAATGGAGCATGGATTCTTGCTACAGGCCTTTGCTTGTTTCATCGGAAAAAATTACCCATTTTGCTTGGTTTCTTGGCTAAAGACTTGTCTTCACATGACTATGTAATGGCATGATTAAAACATAATACTTTCCACTGAAGTTGGTAATCTTTAGTATGATCTCACTAGTGTCAGATCTTATCCTGATGACAGATGGGAAACTAGGAACCATGGGTCGTATTTCAAGCTCTGGCTGGTGGCACTTGATTTGCTCAATAGTCAACCCCAGGCATTCCCAGAATATGCATCAGGGCCCGAGAAATCCCGAGGGTATTTTTAAAGTGATGGGAATTCTAAAGTGATGTGTGTTTCTTTGTTTTATCAGTCTTCTGCTTTTTTTTTTCCTAATAGTTATAGGATTATGGGAAAGTAAGTTGGGGTTTTTTGCTATATATCACCTGAGTCCACAATTTGGGGCTTTAGAAATGTTGTAAGATCTGCAAGAACAGCAGGAGAGAAGCCTTAGGTGATCCTTATGTAAAATAAGAACTATGGCACATAACTGCATGTGGAAGTCTGCGCTAAGGTGAGGAAAGTAAGGAAGGTGTTTGTGTGTGGAGATGGGGTTTGTATAAGGTTTTCAGTATTTGTAAGATACTTGTGATATTTCTACACAGAAATTGCTTTTGAAACCCAAAGCATTTCAGGCCCTGTTGGGGAAGATTAATCTTGGCCACTGGACTTTAGGAAGCTTACCTAGTCTCAATCAAAAAAGATTCAAACCATCCCAACGCAGTGGGACAGATCCTCCTTGGCACATGTCTGTGTGTCTCTCCATTGACTGCACAGTACCTGGATAAGATTTGACACCAGCTTCTACCTGGCCGAAAGGTAAAATGCCCCTTACCTTAAGGTCCTGTAGAAATTGGAGCTGAGACTGGTCTTGCTTATTTGGGCGTCTCCACACACCAGCCAGACATCCTTCTGGAGAGCCAAAGCAAAGCTTTTACCTCATCCTCTCCTTCCTCAGGAGGACTAATGCTGAAACTCACTGAGCAGAGGTGCCTCGGTGGGCATCTCCAGAAGCTTACAGTAACTGCGTAGCAGGAGTGCTGCCGCATTTTGGCTGTTTGGGCTGAAAAGGAAGAGGAAATCTAATGAGGCGCTTGGGACAGGCTGGGAAGTGAAGGCTTCTTGGCTACTTCCTCCTGAGGAAAGGGCTTAGGTCTAATAGATCTAATTACATTATTTCTCTGTTTTATGGTTGCATCCATTTATTTAAAAAGTCAGTAATCCTTTTATACCAGTCCTGTAATGATTATTTAATGTTTGGCTGTTTGTGAAGCCTGCCGAGCTGTGCAAACGGAGGATGCTTTGCTGCAGAGAGTCCACACGGTTCCTCCACAAGAGAGCAGGCTGGGCTCAAGAGCCTTGAGTGGGGGCTTTAATTGGGCAGCCTTGAACACACAGTGTTTGATTTGTGTTCTGTTGTCCCACCTGCTGAATGAAAATAATGGTAGTTCTCTCCTTTACAAACTGCTGCGAAACACAGGTCTGTCTGTGGCTAACTGCTGCCGGAGGACTCTTCTGCAGGGATAAATATTCACCGACTCGTGCTTGGTTAGTAAGCACTTGGCCGGTGGGTCCCTCGGCTCCATAGGAGTGATGGCACTTGTTGGCAGCAGGCAGCTTGGTGAACAATGTGCTTTGTGCAGCCCTCCTTATGCCGACTGAGCAGATCTGCTCCTGTTGCTGATGTTTTCTACCCTCTTCCTTTGCAGAGCCCCTGAAATCATCCTCGGTTTACCGTTTTGTGAAGCAATCGATATGTGGTCGTTGGGATGTGTCATTGCAGAGCTGTTCTTGGGCTGGCCGTTGTACCCGGGAGCTTCAGAGTACGATCAGGTGGGTACAGATATTGGCCTGGATGCTAGTAAGTACTTGGGGGTTCTTCCCTTTGCTTGTCAGAGTGAACAGATGCCAACTTGTTCTGTTTTGCTAACAGGCGATATGTGTTTCTTAACCTCCCAAGTCAACTTTTTCATTATCCATCTGGGGTATTTATTCTAGGTGACCAGTGTGCTGTTTGGTACGCTAGCTTTTAAGACCTGACTGCCTAAGTAAAATCTCAATCAAAAGTCAATGCTGCTATTGACTGGAGAGCTCTGTACTTGTCTCTCCTCACTGAGCAGAGCAGGGACCCTTTCTCTGCTGTAACAGAGAGGACGGAATAAAGGTTTATTTGTTAGAAGAAACTGCACCATCTCTACTGCGTTTTATAATCCCTTTTATGAGGATGCATATTAAAGGCAATGACAAGAAGGAGAACCTTCACGGTGGTGTAGGTTTCCAGTTAATATAATGCTTGTCTCCCTGTAGGCTTTTGTGCTCCTTTTGTAATCCTAAAACTGATAGCGCAGTGGTTGCTAGAGCTATAGCTGCAGAACACTTTCCTCCTGTAGTCTTCTTTGGGATGATCTTAGCTTTCTGCAAATGTAGCCCGAGAAAGATCTTTTTACTTTTAGAAATTTTTTTTTAAAAAAAAAAGGCAGGATAATAGGTAAGGTTTTTATATATGAATATGGTTTTTTGACTCTTCTTTTGTTACTAGTATTTTTTAGTCAGAACTTTAAAGGTGAAATTTGGCAGGGGAAAAAGCCAGCAGTGGAGAGCCCGGCCTTTAGTGACCCCAAAAGAAATCAGATGTAACTGAAAAACTTACAAGCGTTTGAAAATCAGAAACCAAGTGTGAAGAGTAAATTTTTTTCTCCTCACACTCAAAAGCCATAAAACCACACAACTGAAAAAGGAATCACTGTACGTACCTGTCCAGCTTAACTGCCCAGTGCAAAGCTTCCTACAGTGACTTACTGTGAGGGCTTCTGGGAATCTAGGAAAGGAGCAGGGGCTAATCCTGTTCCCTCACCATGGCCTGAGTCACCCTGCAGCACTGGCACTGGGCTGTGGGCAGGATCCTGGTGCTTAACAGGTGTATGGGCTCCGACGGACCTGAGAAGCTGCAGAGCCAAACAAAGCATGCTCAGTGAACCAGGTCCTGAGTGTTTGGAAGTCCTTGAAACTGTGGCCGCTTTTCATGCCTTTTTGGTTTTTTCCCCCTCTTTGTCTATTCTCTCAAAACTGCTTTCAATTCTTCTAAAGCAGATGATTATTTTTGGTAGTTTTGCAGAGTTTGCAGTGATTTTGCAGAAAGACAAAGTAGTCAGGAGATGCCAAAGTTACAGTTTCATGTGGCACCTCAGGCATCTGCAAGATCGATCTCTAGTTGTGTAATCACAGACCTTTGAATAAAAAAAGTCTGAGATCCCTGGAAACACGTGTAGCATCTTGTAGCTGTGTGTGTCAGCAGGGTCATACTCATGGAAGTAACCCAAATAACAAATGAAGTCATATAGGCAATAGAGATTAAGTACTTTACATACCATGAGGGTGTCAGTTCGTTTGAGTGTATATTTCATCCAAGTTCAAAGATAGTCACTTCGTAGTCCTCCGTTTTGAGCTTCAAACTGCTCCTAGGAAAGGCTGTGCCCTCAGCTGGGGGGAAAACCAACAAAAGTTTGAGCGCAAATATCAAATTGTTGAAATTACCTCCTGGAGAGGAGACTTTGACATAAAAAAGTGTAAAGCGATAAAACACCCCATTGAAATCTCTGTATGGGTCTTCCTCTTTGACCTCTTAAAACCTAGGGGCTTTCCTTCCTTTTTCTGTAGGCTTCATGGGAGTGTACTGTGAGGGTGAGTTTCCAGTGATGTATGTGATAAATGGAGGGATGCTGTACAGGAATTCTCTTTCCTCTCATTCCTGGCACTGCTGGGGTTTTTTGGGGTGAAGTCAAACTACGTGCTACATTTTCTTTTTCTTTCTTTGTTCTATTGTTTTAAACGCCTCCTGCCCTCTTTCAGGAAAGACCTCCAGAGATCTTCACAGAATGAACAGTGACCTCTCATCCTTCTCTTACAGATTCGCTATATTTCACAGACGCAAGGCTTACCAGCAGAGTATTTGTTAAGTGCAGGGACAAAGACTACAAGGTTTTTCAACAGGGATACAGACTCACCATATCCCTTGTGGAGGCTGAAGGTAGGAAGACATTTTCTTCTTTCTTTTACCTTGCAGTTTTTGGTTGGAAATGAGGAGACATTCAGGTCACCTCAGAGCACAGATCTGTGATTTTTGCAGTGCATCAGAGACATCGGGATGGGTATAGCCCAAGTTAAAACTACCGCCTCCAAAGGCTGCAGCCCTTACCCCACTTGGTTGGCACTGTTTGGGGGGAAACTTAACTCTCGAATTGACCTGGAAATCTTCCTCACAGTAGTCAATGAATTGACTATGTTAAGTTCTTTACATGAAGCACGCCCTGAGCAGACATTGCTCTAATATCTAACGCATTGAGGAAAAAAGAAGCATTTTAATTCTGACAGTCAAACCCACTAGTAACTCAAGTAAGCCCTGAGTCTTTTGTACTGGCATGTTTGGCTGCATTCAGTCCCCACAGAGAGAGACCAGTGGGCTTCTGGCTATGAAGATAGGATGCTGAGCCTCAAGCTGGTGTGGGTGTAAGAGACCTTTAGGACTCCCACCATAGTTGGGAGGATCCTCTAAAGTGAAACAGAAGAGACAGATCACCTTGTGACACAAAACCTGTCGTATAACCATAACAAACATAACTGTGAATGTTAGTTGGTCAGGCAAGAGAGACACAGTGGTCTCTGATGAGAACAGGATAAGGCACAAGCTGGAGGTGTCACGTAATCCTCAGCAGACCACAGGGCAGTTCTAATCAGTGCTTGCCTCCTGTTTTGAGCAGACACCGGATGATCATGAGGCAGAGACGGGGATTAAGTCGAAGGAAGCAAGAAAGTACATTTTCAACTGTTTGGATGATATGGCACAGGTAAGAGCACTGGTGAGTAACGAGCAAGACTGCTTCACATGCTTTTGGGCAACACTGACAAAGGAGATCTACGTGACTTCTCTCTGTGTCCTATTCTTGTGCCAGCTGCTGAGAATATCAGAATTAGACCTACCAAATCAGCTCACAATGTGCTGCTTCATAGCAAAAACTGCACGTAGGGACATGTGGGCGTAATATGCTGTAGTAAAGCACCCTTGGAAAATGGCTAAGTAACATCTCTGTCAAAATCATATGTTTTCTTTTGTCTCTCCAGTGCTTCTCTGTGCAACCCCATCAAGTCATTTCTCTGTGCTTTAGTACTTCCTTTTGTAAAACAGTGACACTGGAAATAATCACCATGGCCACAGCAGAGCATACTCTCTGTAAAACGTGGCTGTCTGGGGGAACAGGGAGTACTAATTCAGTGTCAGTTCCATGTGGGTGTGAAAGTTAATTCCAGCATAACCACTCCCGCGACTGGAGTTTATGCTAGCAAGCAAACTAGCGCGCAAAACTGGCACAACACTGGCACAGAACCGGAGTTTGTGCTGTCAAAGTCTAGACATTGTAGCATTCGCAAGTGAACTTGCAGAAATGGATGACTGTATAAATGGATGAAATAACATCAAGGATTTTTTTTCCTGGCACCTGATATATGAATGGGATGTTTCCCATAAACCTACTGAACATTTTTATTTATTTTATATATCTTCTTTGCTCACAGGACACATAGTTAAGTATCTGATAGCACAGTCCTTTACATGATAAATATACTGATTATCAGAGCTTGCCTGCTACCACATGGAAGCTGTTCATCTTCAGTGGAGGGTGACTAAGTGTTTCATTAGCCATTGACCCAAGCAGGCTGAACACTTAGCAGTCTGTCTAGAGATCTGACATGCACAAGCCAGATCACTAGCAACTGTAGGGTCTGCTGTGTGACTTAAGCAACTACCCCTTTTAGAGGGAGGCTCGCAGGGCATGTGCTCCAACAAGGAGTAAACACAGTTTGCTGGTGATATAACTATCTTCTCTTTCCCTCTAGCACTCACCCTTGTCCTTTCTCCTTTAGGTGAACATGACAACGGATTTGGAAGGAAGCGATATGTTGGTGGAAAAGGCAGACCGGCGGGAGTTTATAGATTTGTTAAAGAAGATGTTGACGATAGATGCAGACAAGAGAATAACACCCATTGAAACTCTGAACCACCCTTTTGTCACCATGACGCACTTGCTCGATTTCCCTCACAGTACACAGTACGTGGCTTTTGTTCCCCTTGGGTTTTGAACTGAGGGCTGAAGAGGAAAGCTGGTTGTGGTGGAGACCAAATGCATCTGAAGGACATTATTAAGATGCTTAAGCCCTAAGCTTTAATCTTTCTGGTTAAAAAAGAGGATTGCAAACCCTTAAGATTGCAAAAATTGTGTTGTAGGTGCTTGGTATTTAAAACACTGCAGAGTGTGCTACATTCATTATGTAAATATTCAATAATTATGTATGTTTGCATTAAAATGCAGAAGAAATTATGCAATTAGCGCTGAAAGTATCAGTATATCTCCAAGTAATAAAGTCCTGATTGTTACTGCAGTAATCAACCTTGTTTGCAGTAGGGAGCGGACAAGTTTCCTCCCAGAACCTTCCCATCTTGCATGGGCCAATTTGGGGCTGTTTGCTTTTTTAGGGAAGTTTTTTCTGCATCAGGCTTGTTTACAGGCACAGGCAACAACAGGACAAGGAGTTCAGCTTTCAGATTTGTTGTTGCTTGTCTGTGTAACCTTAAGCGCCATGCTCTGACCTCAGCTGACGCATTTGTGGAATGGATATGGGCTCTACTGCCCAATGGAGATGTGAAGAAGCGTCATGCCTTCAGGCCTGACCCACCCCTTCTCCTAAGGCTGCGTCATGGTGCACAGCAGTCTGAAATGCAGGAAACCTGCATCCAGCACGTTGCTTTTGTCCCATGGGCAGTTCACGTAGGGCCAGGCTTCTCAGGTGCAAGTGAAAGCGGACACATAGTGGGAGTTTTCCAAAGCCTTCAGGACATCTAGCTTTGAACATCCTGCTCTGCAGCACTTTGCAGTTCAAGGCTGTCCCTTCACGTCATCGGGAGAACCGTTACTGGCACAGCACTGTACTTCACTGGGTACCATGCTCATGGGTGTTTATGTGAGGAGCTCAAGTGTGAAAATAAAGGGGACTGCTTTTAAGCCATGGAGTATGTTTGGGTGCTTCAGACCAACAGATTACTGTGTGTCATCTCCCCTGTCCACATGTGTGCTCTTCCCTGTAGTATTTCAAGTTCATCTGAGATAGTTTTCCCTCTGAAGGAGCTGTAGCTGCCTGGGTGCACGATCTGTGCAGACCCAGACTTAGCCTGCACAGACATCTTTGAGCATTCTTTTCTAAGTAAATAAGTAAATACCTAAGTAAGTGATAAATGTAATGAAAACAAGATGGAACATTGTTGTGCTAAACAGAGAGAAAGTCAGTTTCATATTAAAAACATTCAGAAATTTAGAAAAGACAGTATTTTCTAACAGCGTCAGCATTATATACTGAAGTCTTAAAATTTGCAACAGTCCTTCTTACTGTGCAGCAAGCAGTTGTGTAAGATAGTAGAAAGTTGTGGAATAGTGCATCGCCATCAGAAATCTTTCCGCTAACGCAACAAACCATAATCGCATCGTCATTTTTGAAGTGCTCACTTGTGGCTGCTCAGGGAAATGCCCCAGAAAGGTTGAAAATATCATCGAGGCCAATAGCAGTGAGATTTTTTTACCTGAATAAAAAATTCAGCATTGAGCCTCTGAATACTAAATGCTGTGCCAGCCGGGTGCACAACCTCAGCGCAGCCCCTCTGCGTTGGAAGTGGGGGTTGGTAAAGTGAGCAATAAGCTGTAACCAGCTCAGCAAGTTGATGGAAATTTTGTCTGTGATTGCCTGTGGTTTTGAGAATAGAAACTTCAAAGCCTCGAGAGGTACAGGGAGTTGTAATCTCTCTTGAAAGTAAATCAGGCAGCAGAGAAAGTGAGAATGTATGGAAGATGCAACTTCTGGAAGGAATCTGCTGTGGCGTGTTTCAGAGAGGCTGCACTTTTGAGCAGCCTGAAAGGGGCTGTTCTGCTTACTTCCAAGTGAAGAGCAAAGCAAGTTTAGCTCCACCTTTCGTGTATTTAACTGCTTAGCTCTTAAATTCTTGGGTACGCCTCAATCATTCTGTCCATTTTGCTCTATTGCTGCCTTCTTTTTTTTCCCCTGCTTTTTTCAAAGGAAAGAGAGAAATCACAGTATTACATTAGTAGAGATTATACCTGTTAACACACCCAGTTTGCCATGTACAGATTATAAACTCTTTCCAGTGCTTTCTGCTTTTTTGGAGGGAGAATTATATTCATACTTGACTGAAAAAAATGTATTCTAATAGTTTTCTATATTTATTTGATAAGTGTTTGATTTTTCTGAATGTTCTGCGACTTACAGGTATTTCATAGTTCCTTAAGTGAATGCACATAACGTGCAGCTTTGCACAGTGTCCTGAGCCTGTCTTGTCTGCAGGTATTCATGGCACAGATCCAGTTTTCAAGACACTCCCTATAGGAGAAGAAAGATGACCCTGTGAGTAAGAGACCAGATAGGCATGAAAAGATCTAGGTGCTCTTCCTGATGAACCCTATGGATCGTATGAGCTTGTTCCTTTTGAAGGAACAATTTGTTTCTTAAAAATTATGTGAGAATGTCTTTACCTCCCCTACCTCTAATAGCTTAGATTGTTACCAAAAAAATTATGCATATAGGTGATTTTTTACAGCTACAGCTGATTTTCACTGCTTGGATTTTCTATTTTTCTGGGTTGGGAAATAATGGAAATGAAATAAATGCCTTTATACTTTTTTGGCTTATGTTTCAGACTCTGAGGTCACATTTGTTAAAACAATTATTATGGAAGAATTGTGGAAAACCTGTATTGGTTTTTAGGCCTTGAAAAAAAAAAGATTTTTTTAAAAATACAGTTTTGCGCAAAACTTCTATGTTGTTATCTCTTAAACCTCTGTATGCTTTGGTATCCCAGTTACTAAAATGAAATACCAGCAGCTTCGTCTATCAGACACCTAGAGTGCTCTAGCAATGCAGAGTATTTCATCTCCTTCACTGGGGATACAAAATATGGTACTTCTAAAAATTTCCATTGTTGTATTTATAACATTTAAAGGAAAGTCTCTGTAGAGGAAGAAGTTATAATCTTTCCCCCCAGAGATCGAATTCTCAGTCTGAGATAACCTCAGAACCTGATTCTCTCAGGATGTTGATGAATCTGATTTGGCATAACCTTTTGCAATATGAATTGTCCCATTGACTGCAAGAGGACAGCTCATGTGCTTAAAGATAAGCATCTGGGGAAGTGTTTAGCCGGAGAGGGGCAATGTTTTAACTGCTTGGCTGTACTCAGCTCTCAGTGAACTAATTTTTAAATAAAGTTTTTCAGGGATCTCAGTGACCAAGAGCAGTAGAAGTTTTCCTTGCAAAAGAAAAACTACCTTTAGGCTTACACTGAGGCATGAGTTGTCTTTTCCTCTCAGGCTCAATCATTAGAAAAAAAACAGTACCTATCTTTCTTGCTTGGTGTCAGTCTTTTTCAGTCTTAAAATAGCCACTTTCTAGTTCTTGCCACCAAAAGAGCAACCAATTTATTTGCTTTTTGTGGCTTACATTGCAATGCTCAGACCCATGGAGGCACTCAGGTGTCGCAGAACAACTGCTCTCATCTTGACACCCATTTGGTCGCTTCAGTACAGGGTTAATCTGACTCTCACTGATTAAGAGAGACCTGCATAGAATAGCAAAGGGCTTTAAGAGCCTAGAAAGTGCTAAGCCTGCCATGGAGACTTAGTGCAGTGCCACTGCGATTAACTGTTGTTACCTGTGCTGATTGGTTGGTTGATTTTCTTCCTCTTCCTTGTCTCTGTTTCCCTAATACAGTGTCAAGTCCTGCTTCCAGAATATGGAGATTTGCAAGCGGCGGGTGAACATGTATGACACAGTGAACCAGAGCAAGACACCATTCATCACTCATGTAGCCCCAAGTACATCAACCAATTTGACCATGACTTTTAACAACCAGCTGAACACAGTCCACAACCAGGTAAGGGCATTGATCAGAAGCATCCAGTGCTTCAAATGTTTCCATCAGTAGGATCTAGAATATGAAAAGCAAAGTAGCATCCCATTTCACATGCCTGCAAAACAAAGGGAACTTTTTACTCTCCTTCTCCAGCTCTTCCTCATTCTCTTTTTCAGGCAAGTGGTCATCTTCTGACTATTCTGTGTGATGCTGAAATGTTGCCCTCATTGTTTATGTTGTTGTTGGGGGTGATAAATCCTGCTTACTTGGAAAGTTGCTATGGAGAAAAGCTCATTAGTCCCTTAATGCAGCAAACAGGACTGCACTCCCTGGGTCAGGCAGAAGTAATTGTGATCTTACAGCACTTCTTCAAATTGGTGTTGAAGTAAAAAAGGATTTAAACCCTTCTGTAATAGACTCAGCACTGGAACTAATCAGCAGTTCAGTGGTAATGTTTATTCTTGTCTCTCATAGGTTTTACTCCAGGTGCTGCTTTTGATGTGGGGACCCTGTGCACATATCCCCACTGAACATTGGTGGGCTCTGGCTTTGTAATCGTGCTTTGGACTCTTGTATTAGTTTTAGATGGCCCAGTGTAGGGGGGTGCTGGCTTGACAAGTATTATGTGACTAGCAAGCTAAGTGGTGTACTGCGGGACTGTATTGCAACAGTGAAAGGAAACTCTCCAGGGACAACACTCCAGGAGCCTGAAGCTCAAGAAGCAGCTACTGTCTTTTAAGCCTTTTGGGAACAGGCTGCTCAAGATTCACTCCAGGGATTGCAGGTGGCGTTGCAGAAACGGTGCTTGGAAAGCAAGGGAGCTAGAGGAGTCCGTAGATGTACAGGGTGTTCCTGTGTCACTCAGAAAACCAGACCCCATGACTCAGTTCTCAATACAGGTGATCATAGAAGGTCTTTTGGAACAATTCATTAAGTAGATGCAGACAGGGATAGGCCATGGCTTGGTGGGATAGGGTATTAGTTACAAACACTGATTCCCTTTCTTGGCTGTTTGAGATGCTGACTAAAGAAGCGCATCCTACATGCTCCCTTAGGCCCCAGCTGCAGAGCAGAGACACCATTTGTACCGCAGTTGCTAGCTGGAAATGCAGACTTGCTTTCATTTCCTTGCAAATCACTTGATGTTAAGATCATTTGTTGACTGGGAAGTTTCGTGGTCATCTCTGAATTCTCATAAGGGGTGTGTGTTGTGAGCAGAACCAGTATCTCCAGAGTTCCTAGAAGAAGTGGTAGAAAGATTTCCAGGAAGGATGTTTTAATTTGAACAAGCTCTAAACCTTTCCTCATTCTCTTCAACATACCACTCATCTTGGCTGTCTTCCCCGTCTCTGCAAAATACCTGGGGATTGCCTCCTTCCAGTTACAACTCCTGAGATTAGGTGTGTGGGAGCTGTTGTGGTTGCTGCTCGGTGTGCTGCACAGGGCAACAGATTGTACTTCTCTTCTGCACAGAGAGGGGAGGAGGAGGAAGAGGAAGAAATGTTTTGTCATCACATCCCTCATGGATGTGGTTGGGCAGCACAGGTACCCTTCCCACGCCTAGTGGCAACCAGGGCAGCACTAAATGCCTAGCCTCCTGCCTCCTGCAGCCTTGATCAAAGCCTCTTCCCGAGTCATTTGCTCACCATGATAAAGTGTTGTCCGATAAAGTCCGATAAAGTGTTATATGGAGGGGAACCGTGGGCTCTGGTCTGGTAGAGCCTAGCTGGTTAAACATGAATGCTAAGGGTATATTTTTATAGTGGCAGTGTTGTTTAGATGTTGTTTGCCCGCAACTGTTACAGACTCAGTCCAAATGAGAAACAAGTCACCCTCAGATTTCTGGATGGTTTGCAGAACACTGGGCTGCTTTTTGTGGCTTTGCAACATCCCCTGCTGGTGTTTCTGCTTTGAGAGATTTTAAACTCAAGCCAAGTGAAGTTTGGACTTTGAAAGTCTTATCTCCTGTTACACCTTCTTATTCATTTGAATTAAAAATGTAATTCAAGGGGCATGCGCCGTCTCAGATACATCCCTTCTCGGGATGATGCTTCACAGGACATGCAGGTGCTGAAATTCTTTTACCTAAAAAATATGAGCTGCTTCTGGAACTAGGTGCATGATGAGAGAACGTGATTTGGGGATAGTAGCATTTTCTGAACCAATCTTCATCATGCTGCAAATCAGAGCCAGCTGGCTGACAAGTGGGGCTACGATTCTGCTTTGGGGAACGTGCCATGTCTCCAAGCAGTGCACAGCAGCACCACATGGCTAGGAGTCCCGTGGCCTCGTATAGTTGTGGTTGCTCAGGCCGATCATGATCCTTTCCCTGTCACTGCCCTTGCCTCTGTGCTCCTCAGTGTCCTCTTCCACCCTTTGTTTGGTTTCAGTTTGCCGGTTTTCTTTTTTTTTTTTTTCCCTTTACTTTATCTTACACTTTTTTCTTTTTTCTTTTTTTTTTCATTTTTGGGTTTTGCTTCTCCCAGCGTACCCATCTCCCTCATTTTTTGTTTGTTTTTGTTTAATTCCCGTCATTCCTTTAGACCACCAACCTGGCTCCCACCTCCTCCAGTGCCACTATTTCCTTAGCCAACCCCGAGGTCTCCATACTAAATTACCAATCTGCACTCTACCAGCCCTCAGCGGCGTCCATGGCTGCGGTGGCCCAGCGGAGCATGCCCCTGCAGACGGGAACAGCGCAGATCTGCGCCCGGCCTGACCCCTTCCAGCAAGCTCTCATTGTCTGCCCGCCAGGCTTCCAAGGTAAGTAACAGCTTCACAAGGTGTTGGCTGGTCACTGATCCCTCCCTGCTGCTGCTTCATCTAGCTTTTGCTGGAATCAAGCTTCCTTAGTGGAGATCATATGGTAGGAAATTTGCTGGCCTAGTAAATCAGAGCAATGAGGTTGTTGCTGATGCACGTTTGCAACAGCAGAGGATCTTGCAGATCATGAGTTGGAGGTGGCTGGTCTAAAACAATGGGGCAGAGACTGAGAAGGGACAGGAAGAGAATATGTGATGTATGTCATCCTTTGCCCTGAACAAAGTTGGAGGCTCTTCTGTCTCATTTCGGTAAACTTGAAAACTTTCCCCCACAACAACGATAAATCAGTACGTAAATAATGGCTTCATGACTTCTCAGTGACTCAGTTGCTAATAGGGAGACTCCGGAGATCAATGCAGCTGGGAGTGTGGTGCAGGTGGAGATGAGGGTTTGCTCCCATAACAGAGGCTTGTGACCATTTATCAGTACAATTCCTTCGGCTCCAGCCCTACTGCAAACAGCTCTGCCTGTGTATACCAGTGTCAGGTACCATTGTCAGACAACTTGAGTGATGATCAGAGTTAGCCATTTATCCTTCTCTTGACTTCACATGCTGTAGCAATTTGGAAAAACTAGCCAGGTATCTGTAGGAAGTGGTCTAAATAGGCGTTGATTCAGCTGGTGCAACTTCTCTTCATTTCTACAAGCCTGTCTGTACAGCAGTCTCTAGGCACTTGTTAAATGTTCTGCAAGATTATCAAAGCTCTTTTGAACTGGAGAAGTTTAGTTAGACCTCTTCTACATAGTTAAAATGCATCTCAAGGGTTTGACTTCAGAAATGTGTATGTAAGCTAACATCTTCCGCATGCTGTCTTGAGAATGCTCTAAAGCAGAGCAGGTAGTGCAGGCGGTGCCAGGCACTAAGGTGGTGGAGAGGGAGGCTTCCTCCAGCTCAGTTAAGCTAATGTGCAGCTGAGTCAGCAGTGATTGGAGCTTGGGATGTGCTAGATTACACGGTCAAATCGGAACCTTTCAAATACAGGTCCTGAGAAGCTGTGCAAGAGAAAACCACCTATGCCCACCAAGGGATACAGAATTCTGAATTCCTGTCCCACTGTCACACTTTAGTCTAAAAAGAGCATTCTCACATAGCAATGGATTTGGGCCATTTTCTGTTGTCAGACGAGAGAATATGGGAGAAGCCATTCCCTCCCATCTCTTCCTTTTCTCCCTGTAAACATTGTATTGAAATTTTCCCCACGCATTCAAGGTACCCTGAAAATACAAATTCAGTTAATCCCTTAAACTCTTGAAAATGTCTTTCCTGCACCCTCATACGTGTATCATATTTATGAACATTTGATGGACATCTTTGTGCTGGGAAAGAATATGTTGGGACTCTGAGAGCCTGGTTTTTCAGAGGGACTGAACACTGCAATTTAAGTGGACATCAGCAAGTGCTTTCAGGCACCAATGATAATCAGACCGCTGTTCCTAGCAATGCTGTTGTTGGCTAATGCTCTACCTTCTATGCTGGTGAAACAGGGTTACAAGCCTCCCCTTCGAAGCATGCTGGGTATTCAGTTCGGATGGAGAACGCCGTTCCCATTGTCACTCAGGCTCCTGGGGCCCAGCCTCTTCAGATCCAGCCAGGACTCCTCGCACAGGTAAGAAAGAAGCTCTGAAGACACTGAGTTCAGTGGGTATTTTTTTGTGTCGTTTAGGTCTTGGAGGCTGAGGAGAGTAGCTTTCTCCAAGGGCCTTTTGTGGTGCAGTTCAGAGACTTGGGCAGCTATGTTTGGATCTCCAGCTTTCTCCAAAAGTGCTGAACCTCCCCCAGTTCATTGTTCAGCTCAGATGCTAGGTCAGAGTTGTGAAAGGCTGTGGAAGGACCTTCTTTCCTTTGGCTTCTCAACTAGAATCAGTGGGAAGCCTCAGGGGAAGCTGTCTCAGACCTCTGCTGAGGAGGAACAGGTAATAACCTTCCTGCATCCTCCTGAACTTGCAGTCTCAATGGTAATTTCTGGCCAGGAGTTATGATGGTGAATTGCATGCTACCAGTATCTTTCATGCTTTAAGTTTGCACCCTTCTGTTTTATGAGCTGCCCCTTTGCTTTTAAGTTATGAGAGAGCTGTAGGGGCCCAAGGCAAGGGTCCTACAGCCAAGGAACTCTCGATGCCAGTAGAACTTGTGGACACAATTGTCCAAAACGTGCTCACAGGAAAAGCAAGGTTTCTCCCAGGAAAAAATCTAAATGGGAATAGGTACCACTGATCACATGCACATCCTTGAGGGTAGCACCAGCTCCTCAAAAAGAAGAAGTTCATTCCTCCTTGTGCTGGCTTCAGTGAATCTGTCCCTGCTGATTTTCACCTGGTGCTGTGGTACTTCTGCTGATAACAGGCGTGTTTCTGGCAGGGAAAAAAAAAAAAGCAAGCACCTAGTATATCTCGTGTTAACTTGTGCGGCCTTGAAAATGTGAACTGCACATGAAAAATATGTGCCTCTGACTTGGGATTGGTTGATCTGCCACGTCTTCATTAATGCCAGCGCACTCACACATAGCCAAGTGCCAGCAGACCTGGGGTTTATGCCTGTTTAATGCATAGCTAGGGTACGACTGTTGGTGCAGTTGCCTTTCTTTGCCCGTCGCGCTTATCTGGGGAAGATGGATCGAAATACACCTTGCAGCCCAAGTGATTTCAGTTGGCAGATGTGCCCTCCTCCTTCCCCATAGCAGAGTCTTTGCCAGAGGGCTGTCTGAAACATCCAAACTATCTCTCTTGCGGTCTGTTGTAGCCACCTATGTGGGCCACCTCTCTTGTTTGGTAGGAAAGGAGAGCCTAAGAGGCAGGGGAAAAAGTCAATGGCAAAGCGAGAAGCAATCTGTGCAGACACTGTTGTGGGCACCTATTAGTTGTGCAAGCAGTCACCAAGGCAGTAGGTGAAGGAGGTGACAGAGCTTTGCATACCCCTGCCATTCTGCCAGGCCTCCTGAGGTGTGCTGTTACATGTATCTTGAAGGGGTGAAGGTTGGGTTGGAAGCATCCTAAAGCAGGTGGGATCCTGAAAGAGCTCAAGACATCCATCTTCCTTCTCAAGATGGCCTTGCTGGGATCACCACGCAGTCTATGGGAGGGAGGAAATGTTCATGAGGAGCTTTGTTACCAGTTTCTGTGCTGCCCCAGCTACATGAACTCGCATTTCATGGGCTGTCCCTCTCATGCTTTCTACTGACGTTTCATTTGCTGTCGCTTCCACAAGGGGTTTCTGAGAAACACTCCTCACTTGCACAGACTTTTAATTTTTGATTTAATAAAGGAGAGGCAGCCTGCCTGTTGATATATCTGTCTGTCTCACACGATGAGAAATGCTAGCTGCCGCTCTGATGGCAAGGCACTCTGATTGATGCCGGTGGCATCTGGTGTCTGTGGGCCTCACTCAGTTCGGGCTGAGCAGCTGGTCTGACAAACAAATCTGTACCCAATTCCAGTTTCCTGAATGGAAAAACACAGCTTCTTTGTAATGCATTGTAGTCACATCTGATCTCTGAGCGGCTGCGTGTCTCTCTCAGCAGAGAGCTCTTCCTCTCATGCACAGCTGCTTATCTAATGCTCTTCAGACCAGGCCATGCAATTGCTCCCAACTACTAGAGGGACTGTCCCTGGCAGAGTGTAGCGCCTCCAGAGCCCGCTTCTGTCTTTCCACCCGCCTTGTTTATCCCCTGCTCAGTCACAATGCCACTCCTTGTGCTCCAGCGCTGTGTGGTGCTATCAAGCTTTCTCCCCTGCCCAGCACACAGCACACTGTGCAGGTCACTGTGCTTGCCCGCATCAGGGTGGCTGTGGCTGGAAAAACCTTACTGCATCCCAGTGCAGCCAGCATCCAGCTCTCCCGGTGCATATTGTACGAGGCCAGCAGTCCTCAAGGAGGGACAGAGAAGGAGCTTCAGGAGCTGGAGGGACCCAGGACAGAGGCAGTGACAGATTTTTGAGCACTGTCTCTTGCAGCTGAGTGTCTGTAGCCTGTGTCACAGAGCTGGACAGAGCAGACAGCCTGCAGGATGCAGAACCACTGATAAAAGTAACTTAGTTGTAACTTCTTTAGGTCTGTTTTCACTCTCTCAAGCAAGTGTGGTCCACATACTGAATGCGAAGAGACCAGTGAAAGGAGACTGATCCTGTCTTTACTAATAGCTCTCTGCAGCTTCAGATCTCAAAAGAGACAAAGCTGTGCAGTTTTCTGGCAGGCTTCCATGACGTGACCCAGAACTGTCCCCTGTCCTTGAATAACGTTCTGAATTCTTGATTTTTCTCTCCTTTTAACTCCTTCCCAATAACACTTCTTCCCACGGAGGTCCCACCGCCAACTTTCAGAACAAACACACTTACTCGAGTAGTCTGCCTTGCTCTACATCTGAAGCACGAGCTCCGTTGCGCTGGGGGAGCCCCCACTTCCCAAGCACAGGGGCCAGCGCAGCGCTTCACTACGGCCACACGATTTCACAGTAATTCAATAACTGAGAACAGGCAGCGGCTGCCGGCACAAGCCTCCCATGTGTAAGCGCAGCGCGCTGTGCTAGTGGATCAGCCTGGACAAGTCTTATCTGCAGATTAAATGATTCAGTGGTCCTTACCTAATAAGTGAGGAATTTGTGCCTGGACCCTGACACTGCATCTAAATTTATGCACCGCAGTCGGTAAAGGAGCTTAGGTTTGTTCAGTTCTCTTCCTGAAAAGGGAGGAAGCAGTTTTCTCTGCAAGTAAATCCTGGTAGTCCCCTGGGAGCGACTGCAACAGTAGTTTAGTCGCCTCTTTTAAATCAAAACTGGAAAAAAAGGAAGAAAAAGAAAAAGCTTTTTTTCCTTCCTGATCTCTTTGTGTCTTTGTTTCCTCCTCCTACCTGCTCTGAGCTGCACCAATCTGTGGTTGTGGCTCCTTAGACGAAGAGCTCTCAGGAGCCCTCTGACTGTCCATCCTTTGCAGATGTTGCTGAGAAGCCTCGCTGTAGCAGCCTTTTCATCTAACTCAGCAATGTGGAAAATCACAAGTCAGTCAAACTTTAGAGCAGAACTGGAAAAAAGTGTTTTTATGGGGAGGTGGAGAGATGTTTTGCGATGTTTTTTTTTTTACTGGAGGATAGGGGGAAATCAGGAGGACAGTTAAGAGGATTCTTGTGAGGATGGACATGGTGACAAATGCATGCCTGGAAGATGCCTCTAAAATTTAGCCTCCTCAGAGCAATGACATAACACAAGTCCAGTATGGTTGTGCTGGTTGGGACTAAGAAGGGCCACAGCCAGTACCCCTGTGTTCCCCAGCCCAGACAGTGAGAAGCTGCCAAAGCCGCCTTCAGGCAGCACATAGCAAAGAAAGTTTCCAAAGTCAAAAAAACAATCATCTGACGTGTGTGGAAGCATCAGAGCAGAACGACCTGAGTCATGCCTGTGGCAGCACAGCTGGGTGGATAGTTGCGTAGCAGAGCAATAGCTCAGCTCACGGGACAGGGACTTGCACCCCTGCAAGGGAGGCACCCACTCGGAAAAAGCCAGTGGTCAGGCGGAGAGGACAGGCACGTGATGTGTAGCCATGCATGGATCTGCTCTGCTTTGGCTGGGGGGTTCCTGGTGAGCTTGACACAGGTGACTGGGCTCCTTGGCCCCTGCAGTGAGATTTTCCTCCTGAGGCGCACTCGGTGACCGATGAGCACTCCCTTTTGGTGTCCTCTGATTCACCTTTATTCCCCTTCTTGCAAAAGTCTTACAGCCGCCTGTTCTCTTTTCTGATCCTTGAAAAGTTCATTCTCATTTTTAGTTCCTTTAAGTTCCTGAAGTCCTTTAGGGTCCTGTTGGGATGGGAAGCAAAATTTGCTGTAGGAGGGGAAAAACAACAATGGGACCATAGTGTCCTGCTGATCTGGAGAGTCAAAATTAAAAGGTGCTGAAGAGTTTGATGTTTGGGTTGAAATGCCAACCAGTTTCATTCCCTCTCATTCCCAGTTTAACCTAAAACATAGCTGCGGGTTTGGATAGGACGGATTTTTTTTCCCTCTCATTTCTGCTCTCTCTCTTCATAACCTTTACTGCTTTTACTGTGTTTTCCTAACAGTATTTGTCATCTGTGACTGAAAAGTGGTACGTGTGAGGTAGTATGACCATGGTCATTATTAGGATCCCCCAGCTGAGTATGGACCACCACTCCTGCTCCATGTATGATGCCTCTTGTTAATAAACTTTTCTCTCTGTCCAACAGCAAGCGTGGCCCAGTGGCACTCAGCAGATCCTGCTCCCTCCTGCTTGGCAGCAGCTGACTGGGGTGGCCACCCACACTTCTGTCCAGCACGCGACCGTCATCCCCGAGTCCATGGCGGGCACTCAACCACTGGCAGACTGGAGGTAAATTGGAGGTCCTTGGAGGCTTCCTGAAGTACCCACTGGTGATGGAGGCATAACAAGAGCTGGGCAGGAGGGATGGGATCTCAGAAGGCTGCAGAGCTGGAGGGAGAAGGACAGAGGCTGCAGCCTGTGACCAGTCCTGTCAGAGAGCTATGGGCATCTTCTCCATTCCCCATCCTTCAAGTGGAGCACCATGCTTACACTGCTTCCTTCAGTCAGTTCCCTGGGGGAAACGCTCATTCCTGGGGGACAGGAAGCCCAGTGAGTCCTGGGAGAGGGTACCTCAGTGAAGGTGGTGAGAGCTTGTGAAAGAGCCTGCTAAGGAGCTGCTGGTTCCATTCTAAACATGTGCCTGTCTCCTCCCTTTACAGAAACACCCATGCTCACGGCAGCCATTATAACCCCATCATGCAGCAGCCGGCTCTGTTAGCTAGCCATGTGACTCTCCCCACAGCCCAGCCCGTCAATGTTGGCGTCGCTCACGTCATGCGCCAGCCACCCGCCTCCACCACCACCTCCACCAGGAAGAGCAAGCAGCACCAGTCAGCACCCCGGTGAGTGTGCACGGCTCCCAGCCCCGGCGTTGGTCATGGCGTCGGTGGGGCTCGAGTCCGTACCACGGTTGTCCTGAATGCAGCCCTGCAACGCAAGTACTCTTGACGACGGTGACATTCACTGACATCTGTGAGGCAAAATAAAGTTTATTCCACGGCCCACAACTGATTAGATCATGCTTTTTGTGCCTGGACTCTGCTGTTTCACCTCTTCCATACGCAGGTCAGGAGAGCAAGGGGAAAGAGGTAGTCAGGTGCATTTTATAGCCAGTGAGCATCATGTTGTGCAGGAGTTAGTGGCTGGAGGGGATGCAGGATGGGAGACTCAGGCCCAGTTCATACAGCTCATTATGCTGCGGTGATTACCTGAGGCCTTGTAGTCACCATAATTAAAAATGTAACTATATTCTTAGGTCAGCATGGCACAATGGCAGCTTGCCACACCTATTTTTCCTATGTCATCTCAAAGCACTGCTGAGGTGCAGTGTCTGCAGTTCCACAGGGTGGTGCACCTCCAGGGGACCACATCTTCAGGAACATGTGCCTGATGTGTGCAGACAAGATCTGCCCTTTCATAAGCCATAGGATGGTGACCTATCTTCTGAGCTTTAATGCCATGCAGAGTGGAGTACTTGAGGTGGCTTTAGGTCACCTTCAAGCTTTCTAGCTCCTAACATAGGTGGTTGTCCTTTATCTTCAACAGTACATGCCAGCAACAGATACCCACACTGGCCTTTTTAAAATCATGGAAGCATAAGACAGGGAGCATTTTATAAGGGACATCTCATACAGAGACAGTTCTTAGGTACCTAAATCTATCAACTCTCAGTAGGACCATTTGGCTCTGCAAGGAGGATCCTGGGTTTTGGTTCATACTATGTTATGTGGCACAACTCAAACAGTCAGATGATGGCAGTGCCTGTCACAGCCCTGTAATCTTGCCTAGAGGACAAGGCTGTTTGAGATGTATGTGCAGCTGTTCTGGGGAAAGTCCTCTGGGCTATGAAACTAGCACATGTCTGTAAAAAAACCCAACAACGAAATAGTGCAGGGGAGAGAACCAGAATGGGTCACCACTTGTGCAGTGGTGAAAAGAGAGGAATTTGTGGTTTTCCTGGGTGACTGGACTGAGGCCAGAGGAGCTGTGAGTTCACAACCAATTTGACTCTAGTTAAGAGGCTACTATTTAAATCCTTCCCATTTATCTGCTCTCTAATGTTGCATTTACTTTGGGTGGACTCCAGCTGTCTTAGTCCATTCATAATGCAGAGGAGAGGCAGCTACATCCCCAGCAAGCCAGCAAAGAGACCTCCTGTTGCAACCAATGTCCCTGTGCAGGGCCTCCCGTCTCCCTTCCCTCTCCAGAGGCAGGGTGACAGTATCTAGGAGGAGTTGGACACTTTTAGAGCAGCGGGGTTCTATGGCTTCATTAATCGTCATGCTTTTGTAGCCAAATGAGGAACGTGCTCCTTTGGAGAGGAGGGCGCTCCACGCTGCTCATTGGTATTCAAACAGTACTGCAAATGCTACTGTTCAGCCATTTGTTATGCAAAAGACCCTGTGTAAGTTGGTATAGTGTGATACACAGAGAGTGACTTCCTTTTGATGGATGCCACCTAGTTATTCCTTTTGTTAGCTTATGGGCCAAGCTGAACGTGCAGCCGAGGCCCCACTGTAAAACAAAATCAGAATTTGGTTGTTGTTTTTTTTCATTTTTGAATCTGCAAATGTTCTCTTTTTTCCAGAAGAAATACAAGAAATACAAGGAAGGAAGAAAATGAGTGAAATGGGCTTTAGCCAGCATGCTTCGGTAAATATTCCCATCTGCAGATGTGTGCTGTGCTGTCGAGTGAGCAGGTTCTGTGTTCAGATCTCTGATCCAAATGGGCCCTTTCCAGCTGTCAGGCAGGGAAGCTGAAGTAGGAATCCTGGGGAAAAAAGCAGGACTTGAAAATGTTTTTCTACTGCATAATAAAAAGAGTGTCCTTTTCTTTCTTATTTATATATGCTGTATCTGCTGCCTATACTGGGAATGAAATGCAACTGAATACGTCTTCCCGTCTGGGTGCTTTCATCCGTGGGACTCCACTGTTCTATAGGATGAAACACTAGGCAGGAAACATTTACAAAAAGATTCTTAAACAGAAGATTAAACTTTCGGCTAAGAAAAGCAGTTTTCCTTGATAAATGGTTGTTTTCCACAACATATTCTAATTTTACCTGTGACTTTTTCTGGCCAAGGAACACCTGGTCATGATGCATCCGTGCAGGAAACTGGAGAAAGAGATTATCGTTTGGGTTGCTCTTCCTTCTGCAGTAGCCATACTGTGCCTCCCTGTGTGTTTTATGTCTGGGCTGTGAGACTGGCCTCTACCTCCCAGTGGAAACTCCTGGCAGGCAGCATTTCTTATTTCAAAATTTCTAGGGAAAACAAAACTGAACCTTTTTTGCTAAAAGAAACTAGTTTTCAGCCAGTTATATGAATAAGTTATGTGAGGCACTCTGTCCTTTGAAGAGGTGACTTATGCCAATTTTGCAGTTTTCCTAGACTCTGTAAATCAGTGCCATGGAATCAGAGACCAGGAATCCAAAGCCATGGTGACGGGTAACTTAAGCAAAACTGGGTTTTAAATGACTAACAACCTTTCCCATTTCCAGCAATGCATCCACCTATGAAGTTTCATCCTCTCAATCCATCAGCTCACCTCAGCGGTCGAAACGAGTGAAGGAGAACACACCTCCCCGCTGTGCCATGGTGCACAACAGCCCTGCCTGCAGCACCTCTGTCACATGCGGCTGGGGTGATGTGGCGACCAGCACCACGCGGGAGCGGCAGCGGCAAACGATAATCATTCCCGACACCCCTAGCCCCGCAGTGAGTGTCATCACTATCAGCAGCGACACAGATGAAGAGGAGGAGCAGAAGCATGCACCCACCAGGTGAGCAGGGGACCTCTACTCTTCCCTGTGTGCAGGAGAGAGAGACAGAGGCAGAGAAGTGCTGCAGCATCCCAGGAGTTGCTGTAGGGTCCCAGGATCTGCAGTTGGGTTTCAGCAGACAGGTCGTCTTTCATTTGAGAGGAAAGATCATGGGGAGGCTAAAATACTAGCTGAGGACTCCACAGACCTAGGTGATGTTGCTTACCATGCTGTATGTTTGACGTGTGACCTTGGAGAAGTGTAGTTGTCCCCCTTCCCATATTTCTCTCATCTGTAAGAGGAAATAATAGTTCTTTCTATCTCATAGGACTGTTGAAAGGAGACTTTAGAGATCCTATGGTGACTAGCCTGTGTAAGGCAGATAGCTGAACTATTGTAAAAATGGCAGGAACTGATTGCTTTTTGACTGACTCTGCAGGGACATATAGATGAGGCTATAAAGACCATGAGTTTGCTCCTCAGAGAATTAACTCACCTGAGTGAACAGTGTGGCCCACAACTGCTGCCACTGCTCATCATCTACTGTGGATGAGAGAGGACTTAATTTTCCAGGACTGTCTTTTCATCACCTTTCATCACATGCAAGCACTCTAGGTTTCCCATCTGATGCCAGTCAGAAGAGATCACTCTGGTTTATAAGTTGTAGAGAAGTAGCCTTGCAAACAGCTGAATAATTATACCATCTTTATGTTGGTAAATGAGCTAAGAATTATTTCTTTTTATTTATTTAGAACATACTCCATGGCAGATTTTCCTTTAACCACTGGAGATACCTGTCTGTAACTCTGCATATCTATGCTGTGGTGATAAATGAAGCGCTGCAAATGCATGCAGAACAGATGAGATGCATTTGGCCCCAAGGAGCTAAAAGTCTGTAAAGAGGAGCCGTATAATTCAGGCATCCAGGGTTGCAATTTCAACCTGCCTCCCAACAACCGCAGCTGCTTCCCATTCCCCTTCTCCCTACCAGTGAACTCCACCAGGCAGCAAGAGCTCAGTGCCTCTTAAATTCAGGCTTACTGTGAATGCAGTGGTTGTCATGAGGAATCGGTCACAGGACAGTGTAGCATATTTCGCTTTAGAAAAAAAAATAATTAAAAATTGCTACAGTATTCGTTAGTTTGGTAGGGAGAAGAAAGCGTCTTTCCAGGAAGAGTTGAATGAAGGTCAGTGTGGAAGCCAGGTGGACTCTAAATAAGGAGGTCCCACTTCCAGAGATCTTATGAGAAAGGAAGGGTAAGACAAAAGAGATGTTGAAAACTATGGTTGTGAGGTGGGTGACATGAAGAGGGCAGGTATCTCAAGGGTCATGGGAGGCATTTGCAAGCATATTTACCCATGATGCTGATCCCAGGCTTTGGAAAATTCTGTGCAAATACTTACTGTCTGGGTATCATCTTGGGTCCAGAAGGGGTTGGAGGGAAGAGCTGGTATCCTGTGGCCACTTTAGCTGTCTCCTCTGCTTCAACTTTCCTGCCATCTGAACAGTTTCTTCACTCGGCACCTCTCCAGGGAGACAGACAGAACAGAGTTATGGAAAATGTCTGGAAAAATCGAACTGGGAGTTTGGGGTATTTAAATATTTGGGCAAGGTTTGCTGAGGGGTTCAGAAAGTAGTCCCAGGAGCCAGACTTACATAAACAAACTGGCTTTGATAAGACTAAAGCATATTCAGAACACGTTCCTGCCTGGGATCAGATCCCTGGCTACTTTTTGTATCCATATGGCATATCTATACAGAGTGCCAGGGTGCCAGCATTCCTGGAAGGCCAAAGCTTAAGAGCTAGATTTAATTTCTGAGCTGTGTAGAGACATTTCACATGGACACAGGCTGTTCTCGGGCACCTTTTGGAATTCCAGAGTGAGTTAAATTGCCTGTGCAGATGTAACCAGAGCGAGTGGAGAATTAAAGGCAGAGACACACGTGAAAAACAGCGTGTCCAGAATGAGAATTTTTGGTTGAAGTCTCCAGGAGAGTGAAGTCAACTCACTCAGTGCCTCTTGACCTGGGCAGATCTAAGACCAGATTCTCAGCTGGAGTAAGAGTGTAGCTTCCAGTCAAGGAGGCTGCATCAGCATTTAGTGCAAATGAACCTTGCCACTGCCAACACTGAGGTCTTTCTCATTCGAAATGCGTCATATTTAGGAAAGCACCTCCCAAGTTTTCTTACTCGCCTGGTTTTTTGGCTCCCAGTAAAATGGGAGTGACTGTGAAGTACGTGCTTTAATGTCATCATGCCCAAAGATTCAAGATCTGAGTCGAAAATGAAAACATGCAAAGAATGCGTTGTCTCGCCTGTATTTATGCACGTACTGCCCTGTTGGGTAATAGCTGTGGCATGGGAGTGAAAAATAAGAAATTACTTGAAACATGCTATCGGTTACATCCTAACAATATTAGCTTTTTCTAAATCAGAATACAGAAATCTTCTGGCACTTGACAGATCAAAGTTAATTGCCTGATCCCATCTTATTGATGATAACAGTAGTGCCTTTGCAGCAACTTCACAGCTGTTGAATCAGCGCCTGAATTTGCTACGGCTCTTCCTTCTCTTATTTCCTATAGGGTTAGAAATTTCTCTTTGACCCTTGAGACTAAAAATGTTTATTTTATTGATTGCTGAGCAAAGAGAGATTAGAGCTACCTGTGGTTGCAAGAAGTAGTAGATCCTTTGGCGTTGTGACGAGTTCGTAAGACTCAGTTTAAGAAGGGCTAGTAATGCTGATAAAACACGATACTGCTGATGCCGTAAAGGATCCCTACAGCTTGGGTTTACTCAGACAGGAAAGCCTCTCTGTAATACCAGCGCAGAAGAGAGAGCTTTCCTTGTACAGGGGATGTGAATTTTTTATTCGCAAAAGAAAAATCTGAAGAATTCGGTATGATATGGGTAGAATTTTCCTCTTCCCAATGAGAAGAACAGATGTTCAAGTAGGATGTTTATGAACTACCAGCTGACCAGGCAGGCAGGCTTGCACGTTGCTTGTTCCTTGCCCACGTGTTTTGTACTGTTGATAAGTACAGCTTGGTGTAATCTTTTTTAAATCAATAGGTTCTGAAAATGTTGGGCTCCTGTTGCGTAAAGGTGGTAGGGAGACTGTGCGAAGTAGGCTCTGCAGGACCTGCTCAATAGAGCCTTGTCAAAGGGGGCCATCTACTGGGCCCCAGCCCCATGCCTGGGGCAAAATCACTAGGGAGGAACCTCAGGTACAGTTCAGCAGCAACCATCCTTAGAGAAGTGGTCAAGATTTATAGGGGTCAGATTCCTGATTAAAAAAGTCAATTTGTCAATACCAAGGCTTTTTGCAGGCTACACTGAGATGTTTCTAGTAATATCCCCAACACAGTGAATTCTGGGGAAGCTTCAAAATGGCAAAAAGTTTCTACTTTTATTTAAGAGGGAGAAAGTGTTTAGGGGATTAACTAGTTAATTGACTAATTAATTTATCTTTTGGGGTGTAATGGAGGGGGGTTTCTTTCAAAACTTAAACAAATAATAGGAGAAAAAGTAGAAATGATCAAAATAAAAGGGGAACATTTTTACTGAACGAAACTGGTTTCACCTGGTTTCTGATACCCACTGATGCCCACAGAGTTTTGCATGTGACATTTTCTCCTGCAGAACAGCAGGAAAATATTTGCATACAAAAAGCATTATATGAACAGGAAACCATTTTATCACCCTGTTTGTTTGTCACCCGTGACTTTCCAGGCGCTCAGTTCAGCATCCTTTACAAAGAGACTTTATAGGCCAAAGAGATGTTTACTGCTGTTCAGTGAGACAATGCCCTGACTGTTGTTTATTCTGGAAAGAAGAGTTTAGGTCTAAACATTACCTGTAAAGCACTAAAGAAAGTGAAAACAGAGAGCAGGCTTGGTATTTTTCTTTTGAATTTATTTCTCTTAAGTTTCTGTACTTGCTTTTACAAGAAAGTCAGGCAAACAGACAGACAACAGTGCAACTGCAGTTGCAGTAGCCACAGCACACATTCAGCAAGTAGTAGGGATTAAGTTCTCCCCAGTACGCAACTTCACATGCCATGGTGGTTTAAGTCCTCCCTTGATTAAATATTTCTGAAGATTAGAAGTGGAGAAAAATAAAGCAACAACTTAAACACAGAGCAGAGAAGCACAGGTGCATGTGAAATTGTGGCTGGGAGGGAGGGAGGGAGGGAGAGCATACGTCCCACAGGAGGGGTGTGCTGATGGTGCACCAAGGGGTATTTTCATGTCCTGCAAAGGGACGCATCACAGAGCATGGCAGGAGGAAGGGATGGAAGGAAGGCCGTGGAGGTGATTGTTGTGATGTGCCTAGAGGACTTCCCATCCAAGCAATGAGTGAAGCAGCCAAGCAAAATGTGACTATTTCCTTGAAACAATACAATGATGGCCTTGAGGTGGGTGCTTTCGAGGATCCTTCCACCCCAAAGAGGCAGAAGAGTTCCTCACGTCCCCACTGCCTGCTCTATCTGAGCTGGTATCATAAATAATACCTCTCCAGTTTCATCTTCCGTGGGATCCTCACAGTAATCACTGTCTTCCTGGGCTAGAAAAACTGACTGCAGTGCAGTCACATGGGCATGCTGAGTAACTGCCTCACTGGCCATTTTCACTGGCACAGGGTTGTTTTATTTGCCTTTCTCTTGAGATGGTAAACTATACTGTGAAGTCTCTATAAGAGTCTCACCTTTGTAACACAGCATAAGCTGATGCCAGTTGTTACTCACAACATTGCACATCGTAGTGCAACGATGGTGGAGCCTACTTCAGAGGACTTCTGATTCCCCTTGCCCACAGAAATTGCTGGCAAGCACAAACCAGGTGTTTAGGCAAACTTGCTGATGTGCGTGTGAGGGTCAAAATATCATTTGTAATTCTCTTTTGACATCTAGCCTATTGTGGCGATGTTATGCTGTGCATAGTAATGCACTGACTCTGCATAGCAATATGTTGACTAACCGTAGTCCTCTGGTAAAAAGATTGCTGCCTTCCATCTCCAGAAGACACACTGACATGCAACTAATACTTAAAATAGCAGAGATAGACAGTGGCTCTCTCAGCAAACCTTCAGCAGCAGGACCTTTACAACCTGCTAAGCAGTTCAGTATATATGACTTAAATAGCTACAGCACGTGCCGTGTAGCCTAATAAAATGGCCTCAGTGAAATACTTGATAAATGTTTCTTATCATCACAAATTCACAAAGAAAGGTGAGAGCAGGTTAACAAGTCACGATGGAGGTTGAGCTGAAGGGAGAGGGGTATGTTCTCAACACCGAGCTATGCACAGCATAAGATTTCAACATGAAGAGTGTGATTCCAGTTGTAGTGTGAGTTTTTGTTGGCTGACTCTCTTCTTTCCTAGAATAGGTGGATTATTCTGAAGAAGCAAATCGAAAAGGTTGCATGTTACTATGTTTTAAGAGACCTGGAACAGAATTTTTATGATGTGATTTAAAGCTAACATGCCACAGTGAATTCTCAGACCAGTTCAAAGGCACAGTTGGGTGACGGCTGCCTTCTTCCCCAAAACTAAGTGGCCATGTTGGTGACCTTGAGAGCTGAAAGCCTCTGTTGCTGTAGTGTCAGCCACGCTGAAGAGTTTGTATGTCTTTGGATGAACAGCCCGCTGAAGAATTGCCTCCACCAGACACAATTAGCTTTTTCTGGGATTCTAGTGCAACTCGAGATATTCAGGGAAAAAAGATCCTGTTCTGACAGCGCTGTCACATTCCAAGCTTTTGGGCTGGGCTTTCAGCAAGTAGAAGTCATCTCAAATTGCATTGTTACAAAAGCTGTTGTCCCTGTCCTTGTCTTTGATTATTTAGGTGGTTTCAATGTTGTTTTAACACCTAATTAAGCATCTTCTTTTCCTTAATTTCCTCTCACTTTTCATCCTCAACATCAGCCTTTGACACCTTTCCATTAACAGTATCTCAGGCGCCTACCTTAGTTTCTTGCTCAATGCCTGTGCACAAACTGTCTTCTCTTTCCTCTATCAGACTTTTCCTTGAGATCTTTCTTTGCTTGTGAAAAATAGGGACTTAAGTCCATCTCTATGCTGATCACTTGCGACGGTGGAATATGTTAGAGAATTGTTTCCAAGACCAGCATGTTTACAGGCGCACTCATGCTCTGTGTATGCACATTGGACAGACATGAATTGTTTTCTGTCCAAGTCTGAGAACAGGCTCCTTGGGACCAGGTGGGAATGGGCTACCACTCATAAACTAATAATAAACTTATAAAGCAATGCATATTTTTCCAGCTGCTGTTCTGAAAGGGAGGACGCAGCTCCAGCTGCTAAGGTTTAAAAAGCCTTCCCGGCTACTGCTTTTCAGTCTGCGTAGATGGATTTGATGCTGGTTTAGTAATCTTCCCTCCTCCCTCCTCTGGTGAATTAAAATACCCCTACCCACAGAATGCAGGCGGTCACACAAGCTGACCAGGAGCACATGCCAGCTCTCAACACTACTAAATCACGTCTGCTGCTGCTACTGCACTTGCAGGAGGGAAAGCAATTACCAGGCTGGGAGTGAGCTTAGTAAGAAGGGGGCAAGATTTTTAATAGTATTTTTCTGTGTAAGCACAGACATCCCCAAAGCCGTGGCTGAGTTATAGGAATACAGTAAGCCTGCTGAGTGGGCAAGCACTGTTTAAACAGGTGAAAAGCTCTCCGGCCTGACAGTTTTTGAGCAGGGAAGGTGGTACATCAGCCTGGACCTTGCACAGATAACTTCTGCATTGCTGCAAGGTGGGGAGAGCAGCTGAATCCTTGGAGGGAGCTGGAAAGAGGACAGTTGGTGGCTAGCAGAAAGGCTTTGAGAAGCAGGAGCGCTAGCTCTTCTGGGTTGAGTTTTCAATACACACACACCATTTTGGTCTAACATATAACTTTAAGCCTTTGAGTCAACTGATTTTCAGCACGAGTTGGGCCTTTGATGCTTTTGAAGTTGCCACCATCAATCTCTGGGGCAGGCTGTGGTACCGCAGGTGCCAACCTCTGGGGCTGTGTGAATAGTCCTGAGTGACTTCTCTACCTGCTCTAGCATTAGCCACAGTCATACCTTTCCCAAAGACAAAAATCCAGCTGCTTTCAATGGGACTCTTCGTGCACTTGAAATGATGCAACCTACTGAATTGAGAGGCTAATCGCTTGGGCCCTTATCCTGCAAATATTTACGCATGAGCTTTAGCTCTGTTGCTAGAATAGTCCAGCTGACTTTGGTGCATGATAGATGTTAGTAGTGCTGAGCATTTGTGTAAGGTCTGGTAGGACCGTAGCTCTGGTCCTTTTCAGTTTCCCATCCATGAAATGAGCTTAGTATCCTGTTATGATCCCTTTCTCTGAAAAGATTTGGGGTTACTTATTTGTTTTACCAAACAGATCTACCTGATTTTCGTATTGTAACCAATGAGCTACAACACTTTGAAGGTGAAGGCTCCTCATGGTTCCTGCTTTGACAAGCCCTCAATCAAACTGATGAAAAATATGCCCATTCTGAAACAATAAATAGCACAGATTACACAGAAAAATACCCTTCCAGTTCTACAGCTCAGCCTTCCCGTGTCAAGTGTCAGCTAAGAGCAAGTATTTCCAGTTCAACAGCTCAGCCACTTATGTAAGGAAAGCATTGTAAAAGAATAGCTAGACCTTATCAGTTGTCAGAAAACTCTTTAGTGACTTGATTTTTCTTTATAAAATGTAATAACTGTCAAAGGTAGAGAATATATATCTCTTCCCAACTGGCAGCCAAGGATAGCTGCAAAGGGCAAGCAGTGTGGATACTCATAAATGTGTGATTACAGGCATTTCTACTGAAGGAGAGAGGAATAGTGATGCAATATTCATCATTTTTATTGGCTTAATATTCTTCTTTCATAGCACCATATCCAAACTGCTACATCTTTCTTCACATACAGTAGCTGTACATCTAAGATAACACTGTTGCTTTTCCCATTTCTAACATAGGGCTCTCCAGCTCCTTGTGGAAAGCCAAAATACAAAGGTTCAGTGTCTTACACCGTCCCTGTCAGACAGATTCCTGCCCCTGTAGGGATTGCTTTCAACTTCCAGATCACTGTGCAATAGCTCCCCCTCCTTCTCTATCATCTGCCCTGTTTCAAGACTCAGTGCTTTAGGAGAGTAGGGGGCCTCTTGAGATGTATTTTACACTGTGCATAGAACAACATGGTCTTGTGTCCTCTTTAGGGTACACCAGGATCCTGTGATTATAACCCAAGGAAAGTCTGCATGATGGTAAATTGTTTGTGAGTGCGGCACCCCAATGCACTCGTTAATGGAGAAGATGATAGCTTTTCAGTTAGAGTCTTGGGAGCGAGGTGGTGAGTTGCAGTTTGTGAGTGCTAACAGAGAGGCTTTGGAGCAGGGAAGTTCAAGAGAACCCACCAGTGGTCCTTTAGCTGTGAAAAATAAATAAGGCAAACACTGTCTTTGGAAGGAAGAATCTGAGTATCTGCTCTGCCTTTCCCTGGGTAAGGAGTAATGCTGAGACTGGAGAATAAATGGCTCAATCACAGAATAAGACAGGATTAATCAGCTGTTCCCTGGACTGGACCCACCAGAGTGAGAGAACAGAGGGGAGACTCCATGGGACTGAGATCTCTCTCTTTTCAAAGTGCACACTGAAGAAGTTAAGAGATGGATTCCTTTTTCTCCATGGCATTTCTGTTCCTGTTGGGGCTGTTTCCACCATTAAGCCTAATTACTTAGCTTTTTATGTGCTATCCATTTCTTTTCATCATTTTAAAAACTTCAGTTGCCATAACAACATAATGCAATCAGTGAAACATAGCAGCTATTTTCTGTAGTCAAGGTCTGTGCACTGTCAAGGATGTGAGCCATTTAAGCAAATCTTCACCATCCCCCTTCCTCCCTCCTTTTTCTCACTCTCTCTTTTTCTCCCTAAACAAGCTTATAACAGGAAGGAGAAACCATCAGGAATAATTAGACACAATAGCAGAGCAAATCCCAATCGTAGTTGTGCAGCCTAGTCTAATAAACATCTAGCACTAATCTTGGAAGTGTTGATGTTCCTTTTTAATCACTTTCTTGATGTCATAGATAGATTAGCCACAGCAGGACCTTGCTAATCCATGCTATAGTCGGGACAGCCAGTGCCTGTCCAGAGAAAGAAAAGAAAACCAAAAGCATTACATACTTAGCTCATTTTTTTGTCATTCATTCCTCTTGTTTCAAATGCTTATTGGGAATATATGCCCATTGTACCATATTAGTAAATAGAGTGGAGTGTGTTTTGTAGATTCATGGGATTTAAGCTTGAAAAGTTGTAGCATCTATTATTAAATCATTGCTGGAAGGCTGGGAGAAACCACCACGGTTTTGTGTGGGTGGTTAGACTTGCAACAAAGCATAGTATAACTGCAGGGCTTCTACTGCACACATATATAAAAAGGAGTCTGAAAATAAATCTGGCAGTCTGGTTCACTGCTATTCTAAGCAGTGTGAATATAAGATCTATCCACAATGTCTTACTCACTCCTTGACCTCCAGGAAGGCTTTCCTGGAATAGCAACGAGTGAGTTTTGAAGCCCAGGATTTGGCTTAAGCAGCCTCTATCTGCTGGAGGACTGAAGGGTGTGCTTTCCCTTTATGGAGCTAGTATGCTGTGGGCAGAGTCTTGTGGTAGCTTCTGAGTCTTAATTCATTGCCTATTCACTCTTTCCACTTGTGTGCTTCTGTTTCAGCACCTTGTCTAAGCAAAGGAAGAACGTCATCAGCTGTGTCACCGTGCATGACTCCCCCTACTCCGATTCCTCCAGCAACAACAGCCCTTATGCTGTGCAGCACCGCGCAGGACAGAACAATGGGAACACCTACGACACCAAAGGGGTTCCAGAGACTCACTGCAGTGGGAACCCCCGAACGATCATCGTGCCACCACTGAAAACCCAGGCCAGTGAGGTGTTGGTAGAGTGCGATAGCCTGGCTCCAGGTAAATTGCACCTCTTCCGTCAAGAAAATTAGTCAGAAATAAATGATTTATCTTGGAAGAATCTCATTGTTCGGTTTCATTTTGTTTGTTTGTTTGTTTTGCTTTCCAAAGAAACCATGTTCCTACCCTCCTCTCAAGTGACTCATCTGTTCTTGGGAGCCGTATTGCATTATTTATGTGCCCTGGTACACTCAGGAGTCACAGGGGCAAGTGTCGGTCCCAATTACTTCTGTACAAACCCAAGAACAGGATGCAGCCTTTAGCTCAACATTTGACATGAAAGGCTCTCAAATGCAAATGTGAACCTTTGCTGCCTTGCCTTTCCGTAGGTTTGCTTTAAAACGGGTAAGAGATTGAAAACACGTGTACGTTTCATTCAAACTTGTTGACTTTTCTGGGAAACACATTTCCCCAGGACCTTCATTATGGACTGATGAGGTTTGCTCATCCAGGGCCTCCACAATGCTAGATAGCACGATGTGTTGAAAAGGGGCTTACGGTGGAAGCCTGGCCCGAAGCATTTGGCTTTGAGCTACTTGGCAGTCCTTTCTTTTGACGCACTGCTGGTGAACACAAAGGCTCAGAGGGTGAGCTCCCTTCTAGCTCCTTCTCCCTCCCTCCCTACTCACCATGAGGTCGGCCAAGACAGGGCTTTTTCGTGCTGTGCTCGCAATACTTTCCTTCCTCTCCTTGGGATTTGTACCTGCATCGTACAGTTCTGCTGGCAGAACAGTTTCTCCCACTTCTGAAGGATCTATTAAGCCTTCCCTGGGCCCGGTTTGGGTTCAGATATCAGGTCTGCTTGTCAGCCTCTAGGATAACAGGCTGGCCATGTATGTGAAGCACTGCTGAGGTATTCTGTTTGTTAAGAGAAACCGTTTTCTTATCCTGCTTCAGTTGTATGTCTCCTCCCAAAAACCGCTCTGGAGGAGGTTCAGTCAGGAAAAGGTAGGGTGAGCAATTACAGAATGTGATGTAAGCTACAAATGTGTTTCCTTTCCTGGCGCAGTCACCACCAGTCACCACTCATCCTCCTACAAGTCCAAGTCCTCCAGCACCGTGACCTCCACCAGCGGTCACTCTTCAGGGAGCTCGTCTGGAGCCGTTGCCTATAGGCAGCAGCGACCAGGAGCACATTTCCAGCAGCAGCAGCCTCTTAATCTAAGTCAGGTAAGTCAACCGAGACCGATTTTGGTGGTGCGCCATCCAGCTGTTGCCTGCCTCTCCTCCAGCATGGGCTGTCCTATTCCAGTCTAATAATAGTTGGGCCCAGTGTTGAGATTGATCAACTTGTTTCAACTTCCCTGCAGACTTCGATCTTCCAGCTCAGGCAGCAGAGGCAGTGCAGATCCCACCCCTGAGTAGGCTAGTGGTACTCTTACAGTGTGTTGTTTTGAAGTCAGATGATCTAATATTGTGAGTGGGAATAATGTGAGAGAGAAGGTGCAGTGGCTCAGACAGAAATGAGTGGAGCAAGACTATGTAGGAAGGACTAAATTCTCTTTAGCTATAGGTAACCATGGGGAGAGTATCTTCCAAGTGAAGGGAGTGCATCAGCCTGCCTGCAGGATTGAGAGAGAAGTCTCCATCAGATGTGACAAGGCAAAGCAGAGCCTCTATGCATATACCTGACCTCATGTAATGAGCTCGATCCACCCCATGGTAAACCTGGGCTGAGATCTGGGCAAATCCCATTGCTTGGTTCTCAAGATGTTTCATTGTGATAAAAACACCCAGGGAGCCCCCCAGGAGCTTCAGTAAAAAAGGCCCTTCTCGTGTACTGTATCTGGGACCTTTCTCTTCTCCTAGGAGAGGTAAGGAGAGTAGGGAAGTTACAGCACAGTTACCAACATTTCAAGAGGAGAGAAGCCGGGAAAGCTCAGAGGACAGTGCTGATTTGTATCTAGAGCTGAATATAAGCAGAATTGTTTTATCTTTTTTAAATAATCCGGGGAATCAGAATGTCCCCACCCCCTCAAAATGTAGTTGAAATTTAAAAATTTAAACAAACGTGAAATAAAAGTGAGTGAAAATGGAGGAAGTGGGCGAGATGCTGTTTCCAAGAGTGGGGGAGGAGTGTGGCTGCTGCATTTCAGACTACAGTGACAGCATAGGGAGTGTTTACAAAGAGGATGAATGAGAGGGCTTGGAAGAATAGAGGGAAATAACATGGAGTGCTGCCCTTCTTGCCTTCTGAATCCTACTTTATTGGTTAATTTAATACTCCAGCTACAAGTGACTGGTAAAACTCCTTGACATTATTATGCAGTGCGAAAAAACCCCTAGAAAAATCCCTGAAAAAGTACCTTGCTCCTGTCTCACTGAAAGAAGTTGCCTGTGTTCAAATTATTATAGCTGGTTACATGAGGGTACCAGGCACCTGCAGGATCTGGTCAAGCCAAGGGTTTTATCTTTATAAAATGAAGGATTTCTTTTTACTAACCGAGAAAATGATAACTGCAAAGGCCCAAACTGAGCAAAAATAAATTGCTTGTTCAGGTGTAGTTGGGCAACTTCATTCCCCTGAGCTGTCAGCACTCCACATTTTGTCAACAGAGGGTTCGCTAGAAAAAGCCATATGTTGATGAGCGACTGGACTTGCGGAAGGTGTTCTGAAGAGCTGGGCATCCAAGGTCGAGTGCTCATCAGCTACCATGCTGGCCAGTAGGTTGTAGCTCAAACAGGGGGACTCCATTGTCCTTTTGGGGGCCTTTTTGGTGAGTGTACAAGGTCTTCCTAGGCTTGGGAGGGATCCTTCATTGTCATCTGTTTCCAAGGGAAGACTGTGGTGATGCTGAGGGTGTCGTGAGGAGCACAAGGGACTTCACTGAAGCCATCTTGGTGTCGTAGGGAGGCTCATAGGACCACTGAGGAGGTAAAGAGCCATCTCTTGTCTTGTAACTGGTTATCACTGTTGCTGTCTTTATCCAGGCCCAGCAGCACATCACGACCGATCGCACAGGGAGTCACCGGAGACAGCAAGCCTACATCACTCCAACGATAGCTCAGGCCCCGTACTCTTTCCCGCACAATAGTCCCAGCCACGGTACAGTTCATCCTCACTTGGCCGCGGCTGCCGCTGCTCACCTGCCCACCCAACCCCACCTCTACACATACACCGCCCCAGCCGCCCTGGGCTCCACGGGCACCGTCGCACACCTGGTGGCCTCCCAAGGGTCTGCACGGCACGCCGTGCAGCACACCACCTACCCTGCCAGCATCGTCCACCAGGTCCCTGTCAGCATGGGCCCACGGGTTCTGCCCTCACCCACCATCCACCCGAGTCAGTACCAGGCTCAGTTTGCCCATCAGACCTATATCAGTGCTTCTCCAGCCTCCACAGTCTACACTGGATACCCACTGAGCCCCACCAAGGTCAACCAGTACCCTTACATCTAAACACTGGAATAAGGAGTGAGAGATGCACCCATCCCAGGGGAGTGAGGCGGCCGCTTTTGTACTGAAGAACATGACAAACTTAACAATGCAATGGGAGGCTCGCGTGAAACTTGAACGAAGGAGACTTTAAGGAAGAAACAAAAAAAGAAAGAAGGGGGAGAACCAATTCTACACTTTTTATTTTAAAAAAAAAAAAAGAAAATGGAAAAAAAAAAAAGAACGGAAAAAAAATAAACCACAAAAAAAACAACCATTCTGCACCAAACTAGAGAGAGAGAGAGAAGCAGAAGGACCCTCCAGCGGGTCCTGTCTTTTGAAGAACTTCACCAACAGACTTTTAAAGGTTATTTTCATCCAATAGTGAGCTACATTTAGAAATTTGTTGTCCAGAACACCTAAAATGAAATCCGTTAGGTTTTTAATCCAATAGGTATATGGATTAGGGATTTATCCAGCATTTCAAAGGGATTATACCCCATCTTTGCAGTGGTCTTCATATCCCAAAGCATACATAAGGTTTTGGGTTGTTTTTTCTGGAAATAGAAAGTGGGTAAGGGAAATAAAGGAGAAAATGTTGTCCCAGTGCTCTAAATCGGGATCTAGCACTGCTATTCTTAAATACACCAGGGCAAAACGGGCTGTGCAGCACTGGTTGAGAGCAGAAGCGATGGGGATGTTTCTCCCTTTCCTTGAACACACTGGATAAATCCCTGAGAAATGCTTAATTCCTAAATGAGATCTCTAATAATGTATGTTGGATTTCAGTTGCATTTCATTTGATTTTATTTGGAAGTTTTCCTTTTCAATCCCTAGCCGTTTTAGTATAGGAGGACACATTTTAGCTGCTCCGTCCCCCCGCCTCCCTCACCCTGGTAGAATGTAGCACTATACAGGTCATACACCCTTTTTACTCTTTTGTGTTGAACTTCAACGATACCAATAGACTATTCCTCAATGTAATTGCACAAAGAAAAGTGATATAACATAGGCATGTAACAAATGTGATTGTCCGGGTATGTGCGTGCGTATGTGCGTGTGTGCGTGCGTGCGTGTGTGTGCGCGTGAGCGTGCGTGTGCGTGCAGATGCTGCCTTCTCTCTGTGGTGTGTTCCTCAGCACAGCCATTACAACTGTCACAGTCTTAGTTTTACATCATTCCCTCGTAGTGCCTTACCGAACTACAGATGCGGTTTAAGGGTTTACTTCCACTGGTACTCCTAGAAACTGACTGAGGCTAGTCGGAATTTACTCTCAGCTCTTTTTTCTTCTTTATTTTTTTTGGTTGTTATGCTGATTTTCTTCTTCTGCTGGTGGTGGTGTTGGGTTTTTTTCCCACGTCATCAATCTTAGCTCACTTGGCGAGGTGTTGGGGAAGCTTGTTGGGGTTGGTAGTGCGTATAGCTGGGGTGTTTTGTCAAGCACTGGATAGGCTGGAAGTGACCAGGTCGGTTGTGAGACCCAAGGTGACTCCCAGAGGGTCTGGGGATTCGTTTGCTGACTGGTCTGTTTATGTCCTGTTGAATTAGCAGGTTTCCTCCCTGGAAACTCAATTCTCGTTCTGCTGTTTGCTGATGTTCTCAGTGGAATGGAAGGACAGCATCCGCCCACGTTGTCAGGTCGTCCTGGTTGTGTGTCTGAAATGGGAACAAAACTTTAGCCCATGAAAGGGGAGGAACGCTAGTTGTTGCCAGCATCTTCCACTACATCTGTCAATTGGAGGGGATCAGGAAAGGGCTGGAGTCCCAAAGCAGCAAGAGAAAATCCAGTTGAGAGAGTCCAACTCAGGTTTCTTAGGTGAAAAGCATATTGTAATGCATTGGGCCTTACCCACTCTAACGTAGCTGTGACTGTGTGCTTCTCCTTCTCGCCTATGCCCTGAGAGATTGCCTGCAGTGGCAGAGAGACCCTGGAACAGGAGAGCAGCAAGGTTCTGTGGGTCCTCCACACCAAGGAATGCTAGGTGGTTATCTTGTTTTCTGACAGGTTTCTAGAGAGAGCCTTTCCAACAGTTCAGGCGAGTTTTGCTGGTAAGAGTAGTTACACTGGTGCATCAGTGTTTGGAAGTGTCTCTAAAGCGCCCATGCCTGTGGATGGCCTGGGGAGGAAGAAAAGAGAGTTTGATAGAACATTCCCATGTTTCCATGAAAGCTGAAGTTTATGTGGCTGCTCGGTTCCCTGTAACAAGAGTATGAAGTATTCACGTATTTCACAAGATGCTGGAGAACAGCAGGTTCATTGGTAGGATGGCAAGGGATCAGTTCCCTGGGTGGCAGTGAGGAAGGAGGCTCTCTCAGGTGGGAAAACTGACAGAAAGAAGCACAAATATATTGTCCTGTGGTAAGTGCTTGGCTGGCCTGGAAGCAGAAGGTATCCTGCTATGCATGGGCTGTTCAACAAGGCTGTTGTCTCCTGGCAAACCACCAAATAACCTCCCTGGTTGCCAGTGCTGGTTCCTGGGCTATCCTTGCACAGTTTTCTTCTTCTGCCTGTCCTTCATTCCAGCGCAATATACTGTAGATAAGGATGTGATCTCCCAGCAGCCTATGCACCTTACCCTCTCTTCTTCTGAAAAGACAACACATCCCTTTTCGTCTGAGGCAGGAAAATAAAGCCCTGCTCTCTCTGTTGCATTCCTCTCCTCTCCCACCCGTTCGGGAGCGAGAGGGTCATGCTGCTTGTGTCATGAAAAGGAAAGATAATGTTATTTTATTGTATAGTTGTTATGATTATGATTATTATTTTATTATTATTATATTTTACTCTGGGTTTTAATTGCACATGCATTCCTTAATCTTTGTGGTTGGTTTTTTTTTCTTCTTAGAATTGTTGTTATTGTTGTTAACTTTATTTCTCTTCATCAGTGGCATGAGAAGGGTTGCTGTGTTTGTGATAACTGCAGGGGGAAGGGGAAAACAGATTTTCACAAGGATGAAAGCTCTGCCACTAACCTAGGGGTAGTGGGGCCACTCTGTGAGAGCGGTTACAGCCTTGAGGGGCAGGTGAGTTATCCTCCAGGTCACATCTGCATTTCAAAATAAGTCCAGAAACATTCATTCAGAGGCCAAAACCAAACAGCAGCTAATGTAATGATCTGTCAGGAGAGCTGGATCAAAGGCAGGTAAGGACCTTGGTGCCCTATGATCCAGCTCACCATCACCTTGTTTGATAGGACATTTGTATGAGATCAAGACCTATTTGTGCTCCAGGCCACGATCGTTGGGCCCTTTTGAGGAACCCAAGGCCACACTACACATTAAGGGTTTGGTTTTCCTAAAGCTGAAAACAGATAGGTGGCTCTCCGGAAAGAGGGCTTTCGGAGGAGTCTCGGCAGAGGCATGAGTGCAGCTCTCAGTCCCATCACTGGATAAAGGACACTAGCACGCACAGACGGTGTTAGCTGGATAAAGCATGGCCACAGACTGGGCAGGGTTCCTCACCTGCTTTTCCACTCTCACTGAAGATTAATCAGGTGTCCTCAGGGCCAGGATGCTTGGGATTTATTTTGTTTGGGTTTGGGGGTTTTTTTGTCCCTGATATAGGTTTTCCTTTCTTTTTATATTTATTTGTTGTGGAATTTTATTAAGCTATTCTGGTTGCTAGAGTTTAAATATTTATGTTCTTACTTGCATCACCTGCTCCGTTAGAATGGGGAGAAGCAGTGACTGCATTTAAACTCCATACAAAAACGATAGAGACTTTCAGCAGAGACTTAAAGTTAATCATGCATTTGAGTGCTTTGCTAAAGAACAGACTTAAACCCTTGAAGTTAATTACTTGTTTATGCGCTCCTCTGGCCTAGGACCAGTGAAGTGTGGAAGGTTGCAATCTCAATCACAGTAATGTTTTACTTGTATTAATTGCTTTTTCCCTGCGTTCCCATCTGACCTGCTCTCCCACACGGGCTTGAATCTGATTTTGAGGAGTGTTTGGCAGTGGAACTGTTACAACAGCATGGGCTGGTGGTAAGAAGGGGCACAGTGCATGTCAGAGGAGCCACCTTTTACGCTGTCCATCCTGGAGCTGCTGATCTGGCAGCTGTAGATGGTCAGATGATTGTGGTGATGGGTCACTGTGACTGCAAAAGATGCACAGCACGGACATCAAATTGCTTTGATAGGGGAACGCTGCATGAGAACTGTGTTTTCTGGTGGGCATGAGGGAGCTGAGCAACACCTTCTCCCTCATACCTGCATAAAGGCATAGTAGGGAAAAAGGTGTGGTACGGTTACTCACAGGGAAAACACAGTCATTTCAGCAGAGGAAGCAAAAGCTTTGCATGATGTTCGTGCCACATATATAACAGCCAGCTTGTTTTGCTTGTGAAGTCCTTTGGAGAGGAAATGGGGTTGGTGTGCTTGAGTTTGTGTTCTTTATGTGCATGGGGTAAACGGCGTGGAAACTTGAGAGGAGAGGCAAATGTTTAGATACTGGGAGTTCTATGGGTGGCTTATGGCTGGCACAGTGAAAAAGAGGTCCCTTTCCCCATCATCTCGGCTTGCGTTCTTCTTGTGCGGGAAGCAAAAGGAGGCGTGGATGTTGCCTCTTCTTAGAAGTGGATGTTCAAATCTCTGCTGTGAAACCAAAATGCATGAGGGAGGGGAGAGAACTGCTAACATGAGCAGAATGGAAAACCCGAATGGAAGCACTTCTCACTGCAGACTGGGACAAATCCAATCATTTGATGGAGCCAAAACAATTGCATCTTCCTCATCAGAGTTGTAACTGCTTGCACCCAATAAATTGGGCCTTGGAAGGTCTCTTTCTCTCTCTCTCTCTCTCGTATTTTTGTCATCACACATAAAACATTCCAAGAAAGGGACACTTCTTTCTGTGACATTTTTCCTTTCAAGGCATTATGTCTTGTAATTTGGTTCGAAGGCAATTCCATTAACAAACTTGAAAGGTGATAAACCTGTTTGTTTTTTTTTCTTTAACCAAAGATTTTAATTATTTCCTTTTTTAAAAGAGAGAAAGAAAGAGACCCTCACCCACTGCAGAAATGAAATTAAGCCACGAGCCATGACTGCCAGGCAATGGGGACACACTGTGGAACAACTCCATCTTTCTTTTCTTCTTTTTCTTTTTCTCTCTCAAGTTTCTGTCATTGTTTCAAGTAGCTAGTTTGATGAGCTGAGAAATTCACACTAAATATTGCTGCTATCCAAAACTGTAGGGGATGTTGAAAACTTTGTTCTTCTCTCATTATTGCGCAGATTGATTAAAGTGTTTCAGTGGCAGCAATGCAGTGTAGAAATGGTGAACTGTGTAGTGGGGACGAGCTTCTGGGTGCTCTGCATGTTTCTGTAGTGTCTCTTTCCTTGGATTTGTTCCATGGGTCAGACCTCAAACAGTGCTGCCATGGTCAGGCCAGGCACAGGTAGGCAAGGCTGTTGGATTTATATGTGTGTCTCTCCGTGGCTTGGCAGTCAGCCCATCAGAGATCTACAGTGCTACCTGTGAGAAAAATCCTGGATACCTGCAGGCAAAGTCTGCAGAAATAATCTTTGTTGAGAGTAAGCAATACAGAAGGGAAAAATGTGAGAAGGAAGGAAGGAAATATTTTCCCCCTTCCTGCTGACAGAGCTGTCTCTGCAGTGGTCCCATTTCCCTTAAAGCTTCAAAGCAGTTGATCTGCAGCCCAGGCAGCCATCCATGTCACCTCCCCATCCCTGAGTCTTGCCAGTACTCCTGTGTGGAGGGCCTGTGTCCAAAGTACATGGAGTACCCAGCTTACTTCTAATGGCTTGTTTCTGTGCCTACAAATCATTTTGCTCCTTCCATACTCAGGCAGAAGATGGGTCTGTACTGCTGAGGTTCCTCCACTGCCATACTCCAGCAAAGCTGCCTCTGATGACAGTCAGAACTTCACCCTGGGCTACAGATGTTGAGCAAGGTACAATATTTAACAGCAATGCTCAAAGCCATGGTGGTGGTCCTGTTGTAAATGGCTGCACGTGGGCTCTTTGCTGGAGTATTGCACTAGATGGGAGGTGCTGGGTTCTCCAGGCTGATTCTTACCCCTGTAGTCCATCCTTCCCACTGCCCAGGAGTGCCACCACCCATGAGGGACACTGTGATGCCACCATACTCACTTCCCACCCCAGGCACATAGTGAGACCCACCACAAGGATGGCCCCTTGCAGTAAGCAAAGGAGCACTGTGAACTGAGGATTCCGTGCTAAAGTTGTCTTTTTTTCCCAGTGACAAATGTAATTGCTGCGAGCAACTCCAGAGGTGGCAGTGACCTGTGAAGAGCTGCTGGTGCTGGTGGAGGTGTGAGAATTGGACTGGAGCTCAGCCAGGCTGAGCGCAGCGCGCGGCNCCTTTCTTTCTTCCTTTTTCTTTTCTTTCTATCTCTTTCTCTCTTTCTCTTTCTTTCTTTTCTTTCTCTTCTTTCTTTCCCTTTCTCTTTCTCTCTTTCTCCCTTTCTCCCTTTCTCCCTTTCTCCTTTCCTTTCTCCGTTTCTTTCTCCCTTTCTTTTCCTTTCTCCCTTCCTCTTCCTTTCTTCCTTCCTTTCTCCCTTTCTCTTCCTTTCTTCCTTCCTTTCTTTCAAACAAGGTTTCCTCTTTGAAACAGAAAGCAATGGGGCAACAATGCTCAGAGCAAAAGCAAAGCTTATCCCACTTTTAGAACATAGCCAAGGAGTTTTTGCAGTGCTGGCATAGAGTTAATATTTAATGGCGATATGTTTTGGGTTTTTTAATATTTTTTTTAAAAGCAAACTGTTTGGAAAGGAATAAGACAGATAGAAAAGCTTCGGTCTGGAATTCTGATCAGAAATGTTACCCATCAATTTTATGGCACCTTGAATTTTCCTTTTTGTTTTCTTTTTCTTTAAAAAAAAATAAATTAAAAAGCAGGCTTGCTTGCCTGAGCTCTAGGCTGGCCGGTGGCTGTCTTGGGGGTGCCTGGTACTCTGGGACTACCAGCTCCTTTGGAAGCAAACCCACTGATCAGGTTTCTGGATTCTGATTGCTTCAAGGGTATCCCCTAGTACCATGGGATACCTTCGGGTTTTTTAAGGAAGGATTTAGATAACACTTACATTACACAAACTGTGACCTAATGGCAATAATTACCTCAAATGTGGGCATTCATCCTGGTTTTAGCCTTTTTGAAAACATGTAGCCAGCTTGAACTTTGATTCAAAGATTCTGAACTCTGTAGGGGCGGAATAGCGATAAATGCCTACCCTGGTCATTGTTGCTTGAGTGAATTCTGAAGACAGTGAATCTTTAAAAAGAAAAGAAAAAAAAATTAAACCAAGGAATAGATTACTCTTTTATGTATTTTAATCAATTGTGATGTTAAAATGCACATGTAAGTATATATGTTTATAGCTACTGTAAAATGCTTTGGCCTTCTAGAAGATATATAATGAGTCACATTTTAAACCAATATGAACTGAATAATAGACTGTGGCTACTTAAACAGTTTTCTGGCTACATTTTATAGTTACTACAGTGTTTTATAGTTTACATTTAAACTGGTACTTTTTAAGGGAAATCTTGTGTTTATAAGTGACACCTTCAAAAACTCAATACAGCTGCCTCTTTTTAATTTCACCCGTTAAAAATGGAAAAGTACAAGTGTGTCTTTAATATGTATATTCTGTTTCGAGATATAACATAGTGTTGGAGAAGTTAGTCCAGAGATTAAGTCATCCACTGTATTCCAAAGTCTGGTCAAAAAAACCACTCACCCACTTCGAAGATTTAGTCCAACAGATAAGCTATTTGTTTGTTCACTTGTTTTGATAACAAACTTTTATCAGGCTCCTTGGGCTAAAGCAGGGAGCACGATACTAAATTCACTGTTTTACGTAGGATCCTCATCTGGATGAAGATACCCGCGTCAGGAGAATGAAGGATGTTCAAAGGAAGGATTGTATTGTACTGTCGATAAATCATTAGCCAAACAATTAATTCCTGAGTTAGTGAATGCCTGGGGGTTTTGGGGGGGAGGGTGGGGCGGGGATTGTGTGTATGTGTGTGTGACAGCCACTCAGAGGCAATGCTGTAATTTGGCTTTCATCTGTTCACCCCTTTCTTACAAACGATGCTTACCACCACAGAAATGTTTTGAACCAGTAAACAAAACACAGAGTTCACTGACCATCTCCTTGTCCGCTCTGTTTTCTCAGCCCATGCCCGTTCCTGTCGATGCCTTTTCCTCACTGCTGTTACCCTGTACTTTGCATTTTGATAGATCACATTCCCCCTTTCCCAGTCTCAGTTTGCTGTCTAGTTTTGTCTATTGTGTTCTTTCACTTGGGTAACCAATGAACATGGTATAAACGTCTGCTGGGCAAAATGGTACTTTGAGGTCATGAAAGTACAGGAATTGGCATTTAAAAATATGTATCTGTGCCTCTGAAGAATGGAGCTTCAAGTCATGGAGCTCAGCTATTCTTGGGAGGGCTCCCTGCGTGTTTCTATCATGCCTGACAGGGCTGGATCAGTCACCTTAGAGCAGAGGTAGTGACAAGGAGCGATCAGTGATGCTTTGCAGTTGAGCGCCTGTGCTGCTCCCGATACAATCAGTGGTGGTAGGGCTAGGGGAGTGCAACGCGCCTCCTCCTCCCACAGCACCATTCCAGGGCTGCCATGCCCACCACGTCATCCCCATTACCAAAGTGATAACGTGTCATATGGCAATCCAGGGCTGCTAGCAGCACTCGGGCCAACTGGAAAACATCCACCACTTCTCACCGCACCCTGCCACCCAAACAACACACTTTGCTGCCCTTGGCACCTGCCTGGTCTTCTGCTCTTGTGGGGGATCAGACCTGCAAACACCAGCACACTGAAACAAAGGAGCCACAGAATACTTTGCCTCGCAGCTTGTTAGACAAGGGGTTTCCAACACTACCAACGCACATCCCGTAGGATCTGGATGGTTACATATAGCACCTCTGCCCTCAGCAAGGAAATAAAGCACTTCTGCAATGCTTCCACCTCACGTGGTTACATACAACACTTACGGCTTTTCTTCCCCCCTCCCCCCTTTATCCTTTATGTGTTTGATTTTAAAAATTTTCTTTTATATTTTTTTGCTCTATATTCTTCTCAAAATGAAACTTCCACGGATATTCCAGGGCACAACCATTGCAAGTGTAAAAAAGGGTCTCCTCATCCCATGTTTCACCAACAGAGCAATCAAGGCATTTTGGGTACCAGATTCTACTTGGGCAGAACCAGAATGTAGCCTGTATCTTTCATACCAAATCAAATTTCTGAAAGGAGAGGAAGTGTCATTAATAGCTTTATTAAAGGAGTGTGTGTGAGAGAGAGAGAGTAAGAGAGGGAGCGAGAAAGAGAGAAGAAAGAAGGGCATCTCGGAAGGTGAAGAGTCTAGACTTTGGGTAGTTAAAAACGAACCAATGGGTGAAACATTTATTTTATGAGCCGCAAAATCCTTTGAAAAACAGGAGGGGGGAAACGGAGGGAATGTTTTATGCCTTTCGACTGCCCACAAGCCCAGTGTACTCTGGATGGAAAGTGGAAGTTAATAATACACTGCACCAAAATTATTAAGGGGAAGAGAGTCGGGGGGCAAAAGCTGTGAAACGCTATCGCAATCGCAAAGGAAAAGATGCCCCGGCCCCAGCTCTGGATCTCAAGTGGTTCTTTCTCTACAGTATCATCTCAGCCCAGTAACCCCACGAAAGCCCTGAGCCGTTGTGTTCCTTCACTGTACGGTTTCTGTAATAAGAGTGTTAATCCATGTTAATCTTCGTGAAAATTATTGTGTGCAACAGTATTTTCTTGTGTACTGCTTTTTTCCTATGTGAATTGTCCCTTTCTGTTTTCTCTTTTTGGTTGTTTTTTCCTTCTTTTTTTCTTTTTTCTCTTTTTTTTTCTTTTCCTTTCAGTAATATGTCTTTCTTCTTTTAAAGGAAAAAACAAAAACAAACTGACGTGTTGTAGACCTATATGTAACCTATTCCTTAGTCTCATATTATAGGTATGTTATAAGAATGGATATTTTACTTGGCTTTAGAATGTTTTACAAGAAAAACTAATTCTTAACCAATCAAGTTCTTGCTACTAAAAAAAAAAAGCTTGTGTTTTTCATCATGACGTTGTGTGCTTCTAATTAATAATCATTTTCGTTGTAGAAAAATGGAGTGAATTTATATTAGTCTTGGAAACTAATAATAGCATTGTAAATTTATGAGATGATTTTAACAGAAAATACATTATAGAAGAATATAGTTATTTTAATTGTAATATTACTAACTGTAGGGTGAGAAAGGAGGTCCCGTTGTGGTGAACTATGTTATAGCTTGTTATTCACGGTTTCTTTTTGATCATTTTTTCGGTCTCTGAGGTGAAACGAGTTATTAATCAGAATTTGTAAACTCACATATGCATATTGTATATGTGTAGAAATGTAATCACACTTTGTCTTGGAATTACATTAAACTGTTTTAAGTCACTGCAAAGTTTGTGTGTCCATATGTCTTCTTGCTAGTTGAAGTTTGGTCTGAACATTTGGTTAGTTTTTCAGTTACTATTATTTAATCTCCTCAGCCTACTGGAAAAACAGCAGTAATAGTATCATTAATAATAAATAGTTTTTCCTTTGAGATGACATGTTTAGATTTGTGAGATGTACTTTTTTTTCCCAGGGCAGAAGAGCATCTGCCTTCAGATGTTCAGATCTGGGCTTCACTGAAGCACAGAAGACAACATGTTCAGCTCCATTGAGAGCTCCCTGCTGCGTCCTGCTGTGTCAGCTGTAAACTGGGGACTGGCTGTAGATACCAGTCTGCTTTTTCTTTTGTTTTCTTTATGCCTGAGCCCTCATTTCATTTGCTCTCTTTCCTTTCTTTGCCAAGGCCCAGGTGACCTTTGAAAGGCTCATATAGACACTAAGATGATTAAACCACCACCTGTTGCCAATAGGGGTACCTGCCTTTTGGCCTGTGCCTGATTTTCATCATGAGATTTTGCTTGTAAACAAGCTGGGGGCGTGTCTGCAAATGGTCTCCTATTATACCACAGTGTCAGGTGGAGGAGGCGAATGGCTTCTCAATGACTCCTCTTAATGGAGGGAAGGCAAGACCTACCTGTTTTTGTTGCTGACTTTTCCCAGCGTAGTGGCTTATGTGCAAGCTACTGGGTTTCTTGGCTTGTGAGATTCATCTTACTAGTCCAGCATCTCCATTCCTGGGGATTGCCAGGGGAATGTTCAATGGCGTGTACCAGGCTGCCCATAGTTTGGAGCCACACTTTGCATTAGGTGTTTGATGAATGGCTTCTGCAAACGTGGTAACTGCCTGATGGCACTGCACAGCACCGACACACGATGGGCTTGCATCAGGACATAAGCTTTCAGGTAGGGCAAGCTTGTTTTAGTGGTGTCGGCAATGAGGCAAACACCCCTTCCTGTGGGCTTAGTTTTTCAGCCTTCTCAAGAACCCCTGGAATAAGCAGTGAGCATTGTGGAAACTGTTGCTACAAATTTCTAGGTAGACAAAAGACTTTTAGTAACAAGAGGTCTTAGGAACCTTCTCCTAGCTGCCTTAAACTCGCTGAGACCCCAGCTGTGCAAAAGCAATTAAAACTGCAACGCCTATGCCTGTTTAGCAAACAAATAAATTAAGTCTGTGTTTAATTTTAAAATTTGTGTCCTATTAAAATTCAAGCTTTTAAAACATATGCTAACAGGTAATTGAATGGTTAGGTACTCTACTGGAAATGGGGGGTTGAATGGGTTGTGATACAAGGAAGAGACATCAGTGAATGACCTACTCTCCAAAACAGCTGTAAATCCAGAAGAGCTAGATTAACTAGTGCAAAATTTCTCTGTGTTTGTGTTGTGCTATGGTGCCTTCTTTTTCATGTTTCTCTGTTTTGTAAAACTTACCTATAAAACTGTAAAAAAAAAAAATAATTGTCATTCTGTTTTCCAAGACCAAAACAAATTAAAATGCATTGTAGTGGGAAAATGTATTTTCTGACTGTCTTTTATCCAGGAGGGAGAAAACAGTTTCTCAATTTAAGCAGGGCTGTCTCTAATGGAGCCGGTGATGCCTTGAGAGAGGAAACAGTGAGGGATTTTAGCCACCAGATAAAAGGATGAGAATGGTCTAAGAGAATATGACAGCATCAGTGGACCAAGCCTGGTCTCCAGACCGCCCAACACCAAGGAATGATCTGCAAGTACAGCCGTTTTGTGAGTTTCTCCTCAGATAGGTCATTTATCTGCATACCCACTTGTAAACACTCCTGAGTCCAGTTAAATCTAGCTTGGTTGCCATTTTACTGAAACCAAAGGGGGCTCTTACTAGTAGAAGGCCAGGACTTTCCCTGCTTCTTCCACTGGTCACAAGGAATTCATTCCTCATTGCTCTGAGATACTAAATGCCACACTTGTGAGGTTTAAACTGCCTGGCAGGGCTTGGAGAGTCCAGCCAACTGTGGACCTGAGGTCAGATGTGTGTATCTCTATAGCGCAAATCCATGGAGCTGCAGTAACATCAGCACCTGGAGGGAATGAGCCTGAGCAGCTGGTACAAATTGCCACCACTACTTTCTGGGCCAGAAGGAATCTCTGCAGCTGCTTTGAGAGTGTTCACGTCCGCTAAACCAGTTTATCCAAGGTGGGTATGGCTCTTACTTAAAATAGGGAGGGTAGGGGCACACACCAACATGATGTATGCATAGTGGTGCTGTTGTTCCTGGCTTGTGCTTTCCAATGCAATGTCTGCATTTTAATTCTTTGGTTTACAAAGTTTGGCACCTAAATTCATATTTGTGTATACGAGGAGAGCTTGTCTGACTTCCAACGCAGCTCTGCCCTCCTAGTTGTTATTCACTTCAAATAAAACTGGAAAAGGGGGGACTGAGAAAGGGAGGGGAATAGTCCAGCTCTGTGAAACAGAGACTGTTACCCTTTAGTCACCTGTGCACATGTGTTGGATACCCCCAGCAAACTTGTGCTGGAGCTGTGGACCTGCATCTTGTAAATTCTTCTGTCTTGTCCATCTTAGTATGACTATCAGGCCAGGGCAAACATGCCTGCATCAGCAATTCCTGCAACGCGCCTTCCCTTTATGCTTTCTTCTGTGAGGTGGCTGTGCAAATACTGAGCAATAAAGGCTGTTATTTAAAGACCTCCAAACGGCACTGTATATCAAAGCCTCTGCTAGCTGGGGCTTTTGCTCAAAGGGAAGCAGCTGCAGGAGCAGCTCGATGTGTGCGGATCCTGAGCCACACTAAAACCCATTTGTCAAAGCAGCAGCCCGGGACAGGAGCAGGTTTCTCCAGGCAGCGCTGCCTGTGCTGTGACAGCCCCAGGGACCCAGCACAAGACACAGTGCAGCATTCCATCCCTATGGGGACTCATCACCCTGTGTTGGCCCTGTAACAAGGCCCGATGAAAAGGTACACCGGGTAGTTTAAGTACACTTACCTCCAGGCTGCATTTGTGCACAGGCCTTTCTGAACACATCCAGACATGTGGTTTTGGGGTGCAGGAGGCCACAGGTCCAGGAGGCATCTGGAACACTTCCCACTTGTACTTGGACAGCATACTGCTTCTAGTGTGTGAACTCATTAAATATGAAACAGTTACTTTATTCCTTTTTTTTGTATTCCAAACTCATAAAAAATATTAAATTAAAATTTGTAGTAATCTCATGGGGGGGGAAGAGGCAGAAGGAGGGGGTATACTGTGACTGGACCTTGAGACAAAATTTCCCATCCCCTCCAGATGCTCAGGGGCAGTCTGAAACCGCGGAGAGGAATTCGCACACGCACAAACAAAGAGCGCGGCTGCTACCAAACTGCTCCGCCACAGACCAGGGCTTGGGTCACAGCTCCATTACCATGCTGCTAGGCTGCTTGAGAAAAGCTCCCTTTGGCTTTCTGAAGGTGTTTCTTCTACAACTAAAGATCCTTGATCTACCTTTCTCTTCCAGACAGCAACAGGCCTCCTCAGGAGTTTATGGAATAGGAGTCAAGAGAATAATAAAGGCAGGTCTGGAAGAAGAACACAGGAGGCATCAGTGAAGTGTTAACCATGCTTCACCTGCACATGCCAGATTATTTGTCTGTCCTATTCTTAAAAACATTATGTGACATATCCAGTTTTGGGCACTGTAGTATAAGAAAGACACGGAGGTGTTGGAGCGGGTACAGAGAAGGGCAAGAAATGTGGTTAAGGGATTGGAGAATGTGTCTTACGAGGAGAGGCTGAGGGAGTTGGGTTTGTTCAGCCTGAAGAAGAGGAGTCTGAGAGGTGACCTTATTGCACTCTACAGCTACCTGAAAGGAGGCTGTAGTGAGGCTGGTGTTGGTCTCTTCTTCCGGGTAACTAATGACAAGAGGAAAGGGCCACAAGGTGCACCAGGGGAAGTTCAGATTGGATATTAGGAAAAAATTTTTTATTGAAAGAGTAGTTAAACATTGGAACAGGCTGCCCAGGGAAGCGGTGGAGTCACCATTCCTGGAAGTGTTCAAAAAATGAGTAGATGTGGCACATCAGGGCATGGTCTAGTGGCCGTGGAGGCATTTGGGTAGAAGGTTGGACTTGATACTCATAGAGGTCCTTTCCAATCTGTGAATTCCCCAGATTCAGAGCTCCGCTCCCTCCTGTGTCAGTGAGCCAATGCTCCTTTGCTAGTCCCATCTCCCTCCTCACCCCTGCTTTCTCTGGGCTCAGAATACCCTCCTCCTCTTTTTTTTTTAATGACTCTTGTCCTGCACAGTCCCGTTTTCTCACCTCTCCCCTCACCTCCTTTATTTTCTCTCAATATTGTTTTGACCCCAGCATGTGTGTGCATGATTGATCAGGATGGGTGAAAGCCAAGGGGTGCGGGGCAGGCTGGCACAGTGTGTGAAAGGCAATGGTGTGTACTGGAGGATGACGGGAAAAGCAAATCCCATCAGATTGGGTTGTGGGGGGTTTAAGGCTTTAAATTAATATAATGAACAATGTTGTTTGCATGGTGGCAAGGCCTAGAGACACTGACAGTGGTGGCTCACCATGGCACCCCGTTCCTAGCGTGTTTGTGTTAACCCTTCACATATGTGTGCCCCACTAGTGTTAAAACACTGGCAGGGGAGAACCAAAGCCACTGAGAACCCTTTCCCCACATCCATGCAATCCTGCCCCGATCTGTCATGCTCTGCACCCTCCGTCCTTTGTGCTGCCTGCTGAAACCTGGAGATGGGGCCTGCAGCATGTGGACAGCTAAAACAAAGGAGGTAAGAAAGTCCATGTGAAGTGAGGGGAGGGCACCACAAGATGGGCGAGGTGGATAAAGGGGATGAAATATTCTGACACCAGACACAAGAGGAAATGAGAGAGAGCTGAGGAGTGGCTCAAAGAGGAGGAGAAGCAAAGAGCAATGTCGATTTGAAAGGGAAAAGCGGGGATTTTCAGAAGCAGCGAGTTTCCGTTCCTCAAACCAAACCGCAGATGACTAGATGAGGATGCTGCACCCCTTGAAAAACTCATGTCCTCTATCAATCCATCCAGCCCCTGTAGCAGTGGTCTCCAAAGCGGGGTGCCCACAAGGCAAGCCCATCGGTGTGCAGGGAGGAAATCCTTTTCTACCGGCTCTGAGAGCAGAGCCAGGGCCTCATCGATCCCGGGCACTGCCCCCTCACACCCTTTCACTTGTCGGGCACCGACGCCTCCCGAGGCTTAGGGCCCCGGTGGCCGGCAGAGGGCACCCGGCGCCCGCAGCCTCCGCCCGCATCGCACCGCACCGGCTCCCCCAGCAGAGTGTCCAGTGCACGCTGGCGCTACCGAGAGCTGAAGGGATTTGAAAAATCCTGTCTCATTCATAGAATCATAGAATAA
>WEIS01038905.1:7439-31031 GCA_013389965.1 Todus mexicanus | reverse complement strand
TATATATATATATATACATGCTAGGAGTGAACAGGGAGCCCAACCCAGGGAGCCGCCAGACCCTGGTGTCCCACCTCCCCGCACCCCAAGGCCACCGATCACCCCAGCTTCACCCACTCACCTGGATGGCTCCGCCGAGCATGGCGGCCACGAGCCCCATGGCCATGGCGAGGGTCTGCGCCTCGGCCGCTGCCCCGGGGCCCCGCGCCGGGCTGACGCAGGCTCGCTGCAGCGTGGCTGCCACGAACTCCTCCACCTGCAGCAGAGAGCGAGGGAGGGCAGAGCAGTCAGGAGGGGCGGCCCAAGAAGCTGCCGCTGCCCGAGTCTGCACCTCAGGTGCCTTCCCGGAGCTGTGTCCTCTTCAGCTCTCGCTGTCTCTGCATCTCTTTGAAATTTCCAAGCCCAAGCTTTTGTCTGCAATGATTTCATACAACTCTGGGTTTCCCTGTTGCTGCCACCATCCCAACCATCCCTCTCAGTCTCAATCATAGAATCGGTTTTGGTTAGGAGAGACCTTTCAGCTCATGCAGTCCACCCGTTCCCCAGCCCTGCCAGGGCACCACTGCCCCGTGTCCCTCAGCACCACATCTCCACGGCTTGGAAACCCCTCCAGGGATCAGGGGGACTCCACCCCTGCCCTGGGCAGCCTGGGACACGCCTGGGCAACCCTTGACAGTGGGTAAGAAATTGTTCCTCAGCTCCAACCTAAGCCTCTCTTGGCGCAACTCGAGGCTGGTTCCTCTTGCCCTGTCAAGACACCGTTCACCCACACGCAGCCAACACTCACCACACGTGTCGCTCCTTTTGTGATTTTCTCACAATACATTTTTTTCCCCAAGCCCATAACGATCCCGCCTGGCTGGCATCGACCTTCTCAACACTTGGCACCGATCCCTTTGATCCCACAGGCTTCCTGTGCTTCTAACAGAGCTTGAAATCAGCGAGTTTATTTCCTCCACGCCTCTGCCAGCTGTGCTGGCACCGCAGGGCTTGGGGCGAGCTTGCCGGCTGTGGCAGCAGCCGGGCACCCAGCCGTGCTGGGAAGGGACTGGATCGGGGTCCTTCCTCCATAACAGGCGTGTTGCAAAAGAGGAACAAAGGGCGAGGGCAACAAGGTATTACTGCCCCAAACAAGCCAGTTCCAACCTCTAGGGCACGGGCACTGGGTGCAGGCAGTGGGTTTCCTCCTCATCAGGCGAGCTGATCGCTGCCGGCTCCATTAAGCACATGGCTACAGCAGCGAGGAGGGACGCTGGCTGGGGAAAGGGCTTCGGTACCTTCTGGGCTGATTAGTCCAGAAAAGAAAAGCTGTGAAACACAGCGAGAAAGTAAACAGAAGTGTCAGAACATCTGCTCTCACTGAACAGTGACACACAGGCTGAATGGGCTGAAATTACATCTAATACACAAAAACAGGAACACCACAAATAAATAAGCTATCAGCAGATAGCCATGGAGGAAAACAAAAAGTTAAAAGCGTAAAGCCCCCCAGTGGAGTGCCCAGAGCAAGACCCAGCGCCTCGGAGGAGCCCCGCTCTGCACAACCCACGTAGAAACAGCTCTGCCACCGCCTGTCCCAGCACGAGGAGCCCTCCCTGAAACACAACCCCAGCTGGAAGCATAATGGCTTTTGTGTCTGGATTCCTTTTTGGGTCGTTGTTTGTTTTCATACGAGACTCATGGCTGGGCCCAGAAAACCAGTAAAATCCTTCCCCATTTCCCACCCTGAGCCCCCAACCCTGGGAGTGGCACCGGCTCCGCGTGGGTGGGTGCGATGAAGAGGCAGGTGAGGACAAAGCAGCGCTGCCTGGGTCCCCTCAGTCGCTGCAGAGAGCACACAAAGACTCCTTTGTCCCAAAGAGCCCCAACCTGGGCTAGCCCCAACTACCTCTGCTCAAGCCAGTCACGGTTAACAGGCATAATCAGGTCACTGGGTTAAAACACACCAGGATGAGGAAGTTAAAATACGCCGATGGGCTGTGGAATACTGAGCTGCCCCAACAGTCCTCCCGCCCCAGGACAGTGCAGGACCAGAGGGAACGGCCTCAAGTTGCCCCAGGGGAGGTTTAGGTTGGAGCTGAGGAACAATTTCTTGCCCACTGTCAAGGGTTGCCCAGGCCTGGCCCAGGCTGCCCAGGGCAGGGGGGGAGTCCCCCTGATCCCTGGAGGGGTTTCCAAGCCGTGGAGATGGGGTGCTGAGGGACACGGGGCAGTGGTGCCCTGGCAGGGCTGGGGGAACAGGTGGACGCCATGAGCTGAAAGGTCTCTCCTAACCCAAACGATTCTGTGATCGTCTCCTCAGAGCCCAGCAGCCCAGAGCTCTCCCTGCCCATGTTCCAGCCACCGATCCCCCAGGGCTTTGCCGTGACCCACCTGAGCAATGTCTGTGAACACACTGTCGGAGACATTCTCGCACAGTGTGGCCACGAGCTGCAGGACCAGCAGCTTCCTGCCCTGCGTGGCGTGGTGCTGCTCCAGCTCCAGGAGACTCCTTCCAGGCACCGTGCCCGAGTTTGAAGCCTCCTCATCCTCTGCAGCCACCCGAGTCAGCGCCTGCCGGGAAGGAAGCAGAGGGCATGGAGAGGCAGTGGTTCAATGGAGGCAAATCAGCGCCAGGGACTCTGCGGTCACCGTGCCAGCGGTCCTGGGCACAGCAGGACCATGCCACCCAGACCTCCACCCTACTGCAAAGGGTTCCTGATTACCACCCCCCTTCCAGCCTCATCCCCTTCCACACACACGCTCATCACCTGGCCAAACCCTCGTCCCTGTGGACACCACCCAGGCCACCACCACGCCCTTCCCCCACGGCCAACCATCCTCAGGGCCGTGGGCCTTGCTGAGGCTCCGTTTTCAGCCCCGCTTTTGGCAGTGGCTGCTCATGAAGGCACCCGGAGCCCCCGTCCTCTTTGCAGAGCTCATGTTGCTTCCTCATGCAATCAGAACCTTCTGCTCGGTACATCCAGATCTCAAAGCTGCCCACAGCTCTCGGGTGTCCCATTTGTGTCACAGCAGCATCCCTACACCCGGGACACTGCAAACTCCTCGTGACTACGTGCTGGGGCCCCACCTGCCACCAACGCACAGAAAGCCCAGCCGAGGAGGGAAGCGCAGGGGCTCAGAGCGGGATCAAAGGGAGCAGGTGCCGGAGCCAAGGAAGCAACAGGGATCATTCAGAGCCTCAAACACACCATTAAACTTCAGACATGCTCCCCTTGTCAAAAGAGCCCAGGGCGACCGAGGATTAACCCCTTCAGGGACCAGGGAAACCGTCCGTGCAGATGAGCCCCAACCAGAGGCTTGCTTGCCCGTACCTTCAGGCAGCGGATGAAGAAGTCCCCGGCCAGACCACTCTTCTGGCAGTGAGACAAGAGTTCCACCAGGTTCTCCACACGGCACTGCTCCGAGGAAACCTTCTGGTAGAGGGCCTCATCTTCATCGCTGGAACAGGTCCAGGCATTACCAACACGAACACACCCAGACCCCCAGGGCGGGCTCTAAACTCCTCCAGGGCAAGGTGGAATCCTGCTCCTGCCTCCTCTTGGACACCTTCCCCCACAGCCCCACCAGAAAGCAGAAGCCTGAAGGCAGCTGCAGCAAACTGCTGCTCGGTGCCTTGGTTTACGTGGTCACGCACTTAGCTTATTAATTAACCTGCATTCATTATAGGAATAACACTAACAGAGACCATGAGCGGCAAACGTACGTTTCATCCAGCCGCCCCACAAAGAACGGCATCGGCGCTGGTTAATTCACGCATCAGTCACAGCCAGAAAGCAGAGCCACAGAATCACAGAACGGTTTGGGTTGGCAGGGACCTTTAAAGGTCACCTCATCCAACCCCCACAGTTGTTAAGGACCAATTTTAAACCAGTTTAGCCAGTGCAGACCCCAGGGCAGACCAATTCAGGTCAGGAACAGACCAAGCTGAACCCAAACCAGGTGTATCCATGTGGGGTTTTGCTGCGGGCGTGCACAGCTCCCAGCACATAGACACTCCTGGGCAGGAGCCGCGTGCTCTGCTCGACAGCACAGCCGTGGGCTCATCCCTGCCAGAAAAGCAGCCGCCCCTCTTTAAACCGCACGTCACACGGCCCAGCAGTCCCAGTCTGCCTGGCTGGAGCCTAATGGCTGCAGTTTATTCCCCACATGGCCACGCTCTGCCTCTACTCGTAGAGACCATCTGCAGGAGCAGGAGGGGAGTCAGCAGAAAGCTACAGTCGCTGGCTCGGCAATGCTGGCACCGCTACAGTCCTTGGGCCACCTGCGCCCGAGGGATTCCACTCGCTCCTTGCAGCCGCAACCTGCCACGAGACGGGCTCGGGTGGGAAGGTGGATGTTGAATTTGGGGAGCACCAGGACTGCCCCAACAGCGCTCACCTGATGCTCTCCTCCACTGCGATGGTGGCACCGCCCTCGCTGCCTGCATGGAACTGGCACCGCGGATGGAGGCTGCAGACGCTGCTGTTCAGCCCCGCGAAGCCTTCCAGCACTGCCAGAGAGACCCCTCGCTCCGACTTCTCCAAGAACCACAGCAGGATCTCCTGGCACGGGGAGCTGGCAAGGAGAGAGAATCACAGAATGGTTGAGGTTGAAGGGACCTTAAAAGGTCATTAAGTTCCCATTCCCTGCAGGGAGCAGGAACATCTGCAACTAGAGCAGGTTGCTCAGAGCCCCCAACAACCTCCCCTGCAATGGGGACAGGGATGGGGCAGCCACCACCTCTCGGGGCAACCTGGGCCAGGCTCTCCCCACCCTCAGCACCAACAAGTTCTCCCTTCTCTCCACTCTCAATCTCCCTCTTGCAGTTCCAACCCATCCCCCTTGTCCTGTCCCCACAGACCCTGCTCCAAAGTCTGTCCCCATCTTTCTGCCAGGCCCCTTGAAGCCCTGCAAGGCCCCCAGAAGGTCTGCGCGGAGCCTTCTCTTCTCCAGGCTGAACCCCCCCAGCTCTCCCAGCCTGGCCTCCCAGCANCACCAGGAGTGGATTTACGAGGCTGGCTCAGGGAAAGCCTGGGAGGAGAAAGGAGAGAGAACAGGCAGCGCCCAGGCCCCGCTGTGCCTGCTTCCACCACTGGCACACGTGGTGCTTCACCATCACACGGGGAGCTGGGGCGCAGCACCAGGGACACGTCCGGCTCGTATCAGAGGACAGTGATCCCAGATGGGAGAAGAATGATCTTGTATTTCCAAGAGTTCTTCTATCCCATTTCTATCCTGTTTCTAGATCCCTCTGACACCCAGTCGGGTCCCAGCATCACCGTCTCCATCGACAATCACAATCCCTGCTCCTCGGCGGGCACTGTGAGTTCACCTGCGCTCCCAAGGCTCCCAACAGGGCACATTTGCCTCCACACCCAAAGTTGTGGCTTCAGGGAAGACAAAGAGCAGCTCCCTCGGGCCCAGCTCTGCCAGGAAGGTCATGTGCCGTGCCTATGCCTGCGGTTCCTGCCTGTGTTTAAGGAGAGCTCTGCAGGGTGGGAAAATCGGTCTCGGCTCCTGTACGTGCCCATATCAAGCACAACCTTCGGCGGTGGGCAGGACGGAGGAGATGCAACCCCCGAAGCAGCCGCGCGCAAGCCTTCCTTACCGTAAGTATGACACATTCTGCTTGGCGAAGGAATAGAGGGAAAAAACCACTCCCAGGACTGCCTGCAAGGATCCCAGCAGCAGGCTCGAGCTGTCATTCCCAACCACATACACCTACGGAGAGAAGGACACGGGGAGGAGAGTCAAACACCTGCGTGGAGCAGAGGGAAGGACGGAGAGGCAGCACGTCTGTGCGCAGAGCGGCTACCCTGCTGCGGAGGGGAGGGTGGCAGAGGGTTTGCAGCCTCTGTGCCCGCTGATTAGGCCATATTCTGTATTAAAAGCGCCTTCAGCACCATCTTTCTCCCAGCATTTGCTTAACCGCAGCAGGGCTCCGAGCTACAGGAACGCCGCAGCCAGCTCTTCGGGAAGTCTGCTGCTCAGGAGGAAGGTCCTGCCTTCCACAGATGGAACAGGCACCTTGAATCCCCAAATCTGTCCGGAAATACTGCTCCGAGAGCCAAGTCTCAAATACAGGGAGCAGTCCCTAGCAGGGCAGCGGGGTTGACTCGTGCTGAGCTGAGTGAGGGGGCTGCAGGGGCTCTGAGGGGCTCCGAGGGGGCTGAGGGGCTGGGCTCCTCTCCTCCACCTCAAGCAGCACCCTCCTGAATCATGCACGACATCCCCCATGAAACCAGTACCCCCTTCCCAGCCAAGCCGCCGCTGCCAGCTCACTGTGCACAGGTCCCACCTCGCTGCCCGCAGAGCGCGGGAGAAACACGCCCAGAGGTCGTGTGACTTTGCATCTCCCTCTGACCCTTGCCAAAGGAATCGTCCCCAACTAAAAGCCAGGCAGGGCCCCTGCTTTCAGTCACAGCCGTAACACTGGGAAAACTTGGCCTAGAAAATGGGTAAACACCAAGCGCAGGACTTTCCTCAGGGTTTACTCAGGGTTGCTGTTTTCAGGCCCTTGCTTTAGCAAGCTCCATCTCCCTCCTCAGCCTTTAGCTTTAAATAAAAGGTAGGAAAGTCTTTTCGCAAGTTCTCAAGAGACTTCCAGCTGGGTCAGCGGGTGAAGTACCTGCCCAGAAGGTGCGGTCCCTTCACACCAGAGCTCCCCACACCTCTGACCTCCACAGCTGGAGAGCCCCGGGGTCCGACCAAAGAGCTTTTGCCTGCTCCGCAGCCCAGGTAGGAGGGAGATCGTCCCGATAACGTCCTTCCCGCTGTATTGATGCAAACAGACCTTTCTTCCTGTGCTAATCCCCCGTGGAGCCATTCTTCCCAACCAGAACCTTTTGTACACAAAGCCTCCCTGATGAAGCCCCAAGGATGGTTTCTCGCTCAGCATCAAATGACACTTGCTAGGCAAGAAACCCACCCCCCTCCACCGCAACTCTGGAGGCTCCGTCACTAATCTGGCTGCTGCCGGGGCCTCCAGCGCTTTGCCATTAAGGAGGGAGCCGCCCCAAAGCTCCCCCAGCACTCGCATTGTGAGCGGCAGCCGCAGAGCAGCCCTCCAGACTGGTCTCTGCCTGCCAGCCGGTTACAACAGATCATTAAGGACGCGAAATACTCCAGCAATCCCGGCGTTTAAGAGCTTAGCCTGCCCCAGGGCATGCCAGTAAGCAAGTCACCAGCTCCTGCAAACTGAATTCCTGGGCTGGAGGTGTCCTCCTGCGTCTGAACGTGCAGCAGGAGGCCGGGCTGCTGTCAGGGCAGGCAGCGAATGGCACTGGGGATACTGGGGGGAACAGTGGAAAAAGGAGCTATCGGGGAAGGTTTCAGAGGAGACGCCTCCACAGAAAGCCCCGCTCCTTCACGGCGAGCTCAAGAACGGACCCCACCTCTGCTCCAAGTGCCAGAACCAAACCTGACACTTCTTGTGGCTCTTGCAGGAAGGAGCTCCCCAGAAGGTGCTAAACCTGCACTGTCCTGCCCAACAGACACCTCCTACAACACGGAAGGTGGCCTGTTGTTGGCAAAGCCAGAGGGTTTTTTGATAAGACTCAAGTTTCCTTCCATTTTCCTGAACCCTCCCCATCCCGCAGGACCTGAGCAGGGCTGGGAGAGCTGCTGAGCTTCAGCAGTCCCTCCTGCTTCAGCTGTCGGGCACACAGAGCAGCTCTGAGGCCTCACCGCTGCCTCCAGGTACTGTCCTGCACCAAGAGCAGCTCCACAAGACGTGGCTGGACACCAGGAGCAGCTGCTGGAGGATTAACCCACCCACGGTTCTAAAATTAACTTCACGCCCACAGAAACCCACGAGTCACGGGGTTTGGGTCAGAACGGTCCCTGCAAAACACAACCCTCAATTCTTCCTTACTCATCATTATCATAGATCAGGGAATCAGAATTGTTTTAGCTGGAACCTTTCTTTAAGCTCATGGAGTCCACCCGTTCCCCCAACACTGCCAGGGCACCACTGCCCTGTGTCCCTCAGCACCACATCTCCACGGCTTGGAAACCCCTGCAGGGATCAGGGGGACTCCACCCCTGCCCTGGGAGGCCAAACAGCAGCCACCAGGATAACTCCGGCAGCTCTCCCTGCAGCGCTGCGATGGGTCCGAGCTCCCCTTCTCACCCTGGTGGGAGCTCAGCAGCCCCAGAGCCACACTGCATCTGCTTCATGGCTGCACGAGCACCGAGCAAGGAGCCGCAGCTCTGCTGAGCTGCCCTCGCCGCAGGGCCGAGCGTGGCCAGCCGCTTGCCCACACCTCCAGTGCCCTCTTTTCCAGGTCACTCATTCGGAAGTGTTTCGGCACAACTCAGGAGCTGGCTGCTGCCCAGCGCCGCACGGTGATGCTACAGGAGCTGTAGGAAGGCTCCAGCTCCAGCACCCGGGCTCAGGCTGCCCTCTGCAGACCTGGGAGCAGGGAGCTCCCGGCAGCTTCTGCCTCCTACACAGGGAACGCTGGGTGCAGCATGAGCCGCATCATCTGCGCTGCTTAGGGAGGCAACTGAGACACAAAGGAAGCTAGAGTAGGCTCCACAGGGACCTTCTGGGGGCCTTGCAGGGCTTCAAGGGGCCCGGCAGAAAGATGGGGACAGACCTTGAAGTAGGGCCTGTGGGGACAGGACAAGGGGGGATTACAGATTTCTCACCTACCCACAGGCCCACATCAGACACGATACCTTGAGCACATCCTCCACACAGCTGCTGAGCTCTGCCTCTGTCACCAGCACGGTCCCTGCTGGTAGATCTTCCACATCCAGCTCTGGAAACAAAGGGCAGACACATCAGCACCCCACCTGCTAACTGGAAACACTGAGAGCCTGGCCCAGGCTGCCCCAAGAGGTGGTGGCTGCCCCATCCCTGTCCCCATTGCAGGGGAGGTTGTTGGGGGCTCTGAGCAACCTGCTCTAGTTGCAGATGGCCCTGCTCCCTGCAGGGGGGTTGGACTGGATGAACTTTAAAGGTCCCATCCATCCCAATACGTTCTGGATTCTGTGCTGAGGAGCTTCCAGCAGAACACTAACCCTGCCATGCTCAGCACCACAAAGCACTCTGACACTTCTCCTGCCTTCCCTTCCTCTCTCTGGGCAGCACAGGAATCGAGGACACTCGTTAGCTGCGCTAAATCTCACTGTGCTGGTGTCGCAAACTCCATAAAATCACAAGCAAATCAAGGCAGCCCACAACTCCTGGATGGATTGTTCCCAGGAGAGCGTGGGGAGCCAACAGCTTCCATCCGGGAGCCCAAAGTGAGACTGTTGGGCTGGGAGAGCTTCCCAAAGAGCACATGGCAAAGCCCCGCTACTCGGCTCTTACACATGGGAGTAACTCAGCTCAAGCGCACCCGGCCACACAGCCACGGGCACAGCTGAGAGCATCGGGCTCACAGCCTCTCACGGATCACAGTCCTGGTGGAGAGACAAAGGCCAGTGAGAAGAGACACCGGAGCCTGCTCCGACGCAAGGCTCAGCAGAGCAGCCCGTACAGTACCTGCCGTCTCACAGCAGCGCAGGAGCGGCGCCAGGAGGGGCTGGAGCAGGTGCTTCTCTGCCAGCTGAGGGTGCTCCTTCGCCATGGTCAGCAGCGCGGTGGTGGCCACTCGCTGGAACTGACGCGCTGTCAGCTTGTCCTGGATGTGCAGCAAGTCCAGGATCTGGAAAGAAAAGTACGCAGGAAAAGAATAACGATCAGCAGCCCTTCGGAACGGGAGCAGGCAGCCCTGCAGCCACCAGCAGAGACTGAGTAGCCACCTCTGTGGTGATTACTGGGCTCAGGTTTGGGCCACTCCCTCCCGGCAGGACCTGGAGGGGCTGGAGCGTGGCCAGAGAAGGGTAACGGAGCTGGGCAAGGGGCTAGAGCAGGAGGCTGGGGAGGAGCGGCTGAGGGACCTGGGGGTGTTGAGCCTGGAGCAAAGGAGGCTCAGGGGAGACCTTCTGGCTCTGCACAACTCCCTGAAATTCAGGAGCTTGGAGCCAGGGGGGGTCAGGCTCTGCTGCCAAGGAACAAGGGACAGAACAAGAGGAACCAGCCTCAAGTTGTGCCAGGGGAGGTTTAGGTTGGAGCTGAGGCCTCGCTCAAGCAGCAGCAGCCCCCACACTCTCCACACCACCATTCCCAGCCGGAGCTGCCACACTGGGGAAGAGAGCGCCGTACCTGGGGGCACACCCGGCCGTAGTAGTCCTCGAGGGAGAGGCACTGCTGCGGACAGGCCGCCAGGATCTTCGCAACCGCGTCGCATTTTCTCCAGTCCACAGCTGCTGCTTCAGCACCAGCACCACCTGCGGCGCCAGCACAGAGCCAGGATCAGCTCGGAGCGGCCGCCAACGGCAGGGCCAGCTCCGGCTGAAGCCAGGTGTTTCTGGCCAAAAATTGGATTTCTCGCTTTTATTACTCCCTCTAAGCCAAGCACCTTTCAGGAGACACCCGAAGTAAATGACAGAAGAGGGGGGAAATCACTTTGATAATGGGAAAGAGCTTCTACAAATGGGTGTACGAGCCAAAAGGTGGAGAGAGGTCGTGCTTGGATGGTGTCATCAGGTTGGCATTGGCTGGAGGCGGCTTTGGCATTAAAAACCACGGGATTCAGCTTTTAGAGAGCAACGGTTTCCGTCCCTGGCACCAGGCTTAGAAAATCCATTCTGTGTGACTGACACCGGTATTTTTAGCAATATTCACTCTGCTCCTCCTCTTAACGATCGCCGTGAAGGAAATCAATGGGTTTTTAACGCCTGCCTTCACGTGACACGTCAGGTACTTCCTACTCTTTAAACATTGCAGGGGGTTCCTGGAGCGACGGAGCAAAGGACGGCACGAGCAGCGCCGGAGCTCACCCTACTCACCGCCCGCGCCCTCCATGACGCCGCGCACCACAGCCTGGACGCCGCCGGGCCGCAGGAGCCGCTGCGAGAGCAGCCGGCCGCAGAGCCGCCGCAGCCAGCCCGGAGCAGCCCGCGCCACCGACGCCTCCGCGGGGGCCCCGGGAGAGGGACGCACCTGGAAGGAAACAAAGGCGCGGGGGTGAGAGCGTATCTGCGCGCTCCGGCGCCAACCCGCCACCAGACAGGAGCGCAGGACCCGGGAAGGGTTTTCATCAATCACTTCTCCACCCAGTGGCGCAAAGCTAATTAAGGCTTAATGAGAGTGGTCGTCCTTCCCAGGAGCACCCCCTTGTGCAGAGTCTCCCTCCTTTAATTAAAGCCCCTCAGGCTGAAGCAGCAGCTCTGTCTCATTACTGAGATGAGGGGCGCGGGGTGTTGTTGATGCAGGTAAAGGGGGTGCAGCGGTGACCCCTGCCAGGAGCTGGCATGAGTGCAGGGCTGCAGAGGTGGCCCTGAGCAAAGCAATGCAGCTGAGGGACCTGGGGGTGCTGAGCCTGGAGCAAAGGAGGCTCAGGGGAGACCTTCTGGCTCTCCATAACTCCCCGACATTCAGAAGCTTGGAGCCAGGGGGGGTCGGGCTCTGCTCCCAAGGAACAGGCGCCAGGACAAGAGGAACCGGCCTCAAGTTGCCCGAGGGGAGGTTTAGGTTGGAGCTGAGGAACAATTTCTTCCCAAACCCCAATCATTCAGCAATTCTATCTAGTCCAAACCACTTCAGGGCTGACCAGAAATTAAAGCATGTTACTAGGGCAGTGTCCAAATATCAGCTTGGGACATCAGCTCAGCTCTTGGGTTACCACCAGACCCCAGCTTTTGAGTGGGAGAACCACAGCGAGCACCAAGAGCTCTGCTCGCACAAGCGAGCTCCTCATACGGACTTGTCTGCAGCCTCGCACATGGGCCAGCCAGCTGAGGAACCGCGTGTGACGCCAGCCCGGGCACAGAACGGCACCAGAGCCAGCCACCCCGCACTATTCGGCGTACACCTTGTGGAAACAGTCCCACCATCCGAGCTCCCCACACCAGGGATGTCCCCGCTGGTGTCAGGTACCTGCTTGGGCCGTCCCTGCAGGATCAGCAGCTCCCGCACGGCCAGCGGCTGGTAGACGCGGTCCAGGACATCCTGCAGGGTCTCTCGGCACCGCGCTCGCTCTGCTTCTGAAACACCCTGGAAAAAACAACCCCCAGGGCGGTGAGGACAGCCTGGCTGCCGGCGCTAAACCCACTGGTGCCGACCGCCTGCCAGGGCCCCTCCAGGCTCCCTGGCTCCCACCCCTTCTCTCGCACGGAGATTAACGAGCACGGCCGAGAGTCACAGAATGGTTTTGTTGGGAATACTAAAGATCATCTAGCCCAAGTCCCCTCCAGAGGAAGGAACAACACAAAGGTCGCTCAAAGCTCAGTTGAGCCTGACTGTGAGGACTTCCATCGCATCGCAGCCTGGTTTGGGTGGGAAGGAGNGAGCCGGGGGTGCCGCCGCTGCCATCGCGCTCCCCGGGACGCAGCAGCAGCTCCAGCGCCTCCACCACCCGCTCCAGCGCCGGGCCCGGCTCCNCAGGGACATCAGCAACCAGAGCAGCTTGCGCAGAGCCCTGTCCATAGCATCACTGAAGGGTTTGGAAGAACCTTCCAAGGTCATCTGAGCCAAACCTTTTGCCATGAGCAGGGCCATCTGCAACTAGAGCAGGTTGCTCAGAGCCCTCAACAACCTCCCCTGCAATGGGGACAGGGATGGGGCAGCGACCACCTCTCGGGGCAGCCTGGGCCAGGCTCTCACCATTCTCCCAGCGAAGAGCTTCCTCCCAACATCTCCCCTCAATGCCCCCTTTTCCAGCAGCCCTGGGGCTGGGCGAGCAGCAGCCGGGGCTCAGCGCTGCCCGTTCCTCCCCCCAGCCGCACAGACCTGGCAGAGGGCGGCGGGGCCGTGGCCCAGCAGGCAGAGCATGGCCAGGACGGGCCCGAGGTGCCGGGCGAACAGCAGCGTCCCCAGCGCNGGGAGGTCGGCGAAGGGGTGGAGCGCGGCTGCTAGCCGCCATTTTGAGAAGGGGGGTGTAGCGCCGCGCTCTCTCTGCCGCCATCTTGGGGAGGTCACGGGAAGAGGCGCGGCGGTTCCTCCCGCCGCCATGCCGGGGTCCCGCCCTCCCGGCGCCATCTTGGGTGGGGCGGCGCCATCTTGGGGCCCGGCCTGGGCGGGCACCGACTGTGCGAGAAACAAAGACAATAAATCCTTCACAAAGGACTTACCCTGGGCGTACAGTGAAGCACATTTATTATGCGTCCTTACAAGGGCGGGTGCCCCATATAATACGGCACACAAAATTCACCTTGTTATCCCCTATTCCTGTCCGCAGGTGCCCTCCCTTGTTTCCCCGTTGGTTTGGTAATACAAGATTTACAGCCCATACAAAGCATCTAAACTAATACAAAGTTTACAGGCTATATGAAGCATCTAAACAACTAATACAAAGTTTTCAGCCTATACGAAGCACCTAAACAACTAATACAAAGTTTTCGCCCTATACAAAATGTCTAAGCCACTTACATAAAATTCACCCTTGTATTATTATTTGATGTAATTCCAAAACTCCCCCTTACCTACTCATTTCCTCTGATCTATTGATGTACGCTTACCTTAGCCATAATTCAGCCATTCCTCATCAATACGTCTTCATCCTTATCGGTTCAAAATAGCAACTGGGCCTATACTCTTAATTGGCCAGAAATATTTCAGCATCTCTTCTTAACTGGTGACATGGTCCTACAAATAACACGTCTTTCTTACCAAGGACACCAGCTGGTTGCAACTCAATACTCCTTTCTTATCACAGAATCAGAGAATCTTTGAGGTTGGAAAAGCCCCTCGGGATCATCGAGTCCAACCCTCAACCCTGCTCTGCAAAGTTCACCCCTAAACCATCTCCCCCAACACCACATCTAAACGCCCTTTAAACATGGCCAGTGATGAGGATTCAACCCCCTCCCTGGGCAGCCTGTTCCAGGAGCTGACTGCTCTGGCTGGGAAAAATTTCCTTATATCCTCCCCTGTTGTAGTTTGGAACCATTCCCTCTTGTTCTAGCGCTAGTCGCCCGTGAGAAGAGACCGGCACCAGAGAGATACCAAGCTCGCCGGGACACTGCGATGCTGGGCCCCCTGCTCGGGGTGACCCTGCTGGAGCAGGCGAGTGGCACCAGATGATCCCCAGAGGTTCCTCCAACCCCCACCATGCTGGGGTTCTGCGAGAGCCCCCCCCCCTCCAGGCTTGCCCCTGCACCAAGAGGCTGCATCCAGCAGAAGTTTGCAGCGTCCAGAAAGAAATCAACGATTCTGCCCACGACGGCCACTCAATATTATGACGAGTGGCTGAGGATGGGCGTTGCCACCCGCTCAGGGTCAGCGGCCAGACCTGCTTGCACAACAAACAGCTCATGTGGCCATTGCAAAGCACAGAACTGAGCCGCCTGCCCTCCCGGGGCTGTGACAAGGCAGGGCGGGTGCTAAGCCTCTGCCAGGCTCAGCGGTGCTGCCGGTTCGAAAGCCTTCGAGCGCTGCGGGGTGTGCTAATCCTTTGTGTTCCCTCGCCGGGCAGGGCCTCTGAAGGGAGTCACGCCAATTACAGGCTTGGGTGAACACGGCTGAGCCCTGACGCTCGCCTCCAGCCTGGCGTGAGACGGGTTTTCACGCCGTGTCCTCCTCCTTTCTCCCCAGGCTCCATCCAGGCTGACTCGGCGCATGGCAAAGCCACAACTGGCTGTTCGCTGCCTCCTCCCAGCTCCTGGTGATGGGAAAACACGTGCCCTGGTACGGTTCCGGCTCTGGTACACAACACCAGGGGCTTACTGTCTGCAGCAGCGGCTGTGGCCGTGCCAAGGAGTCGCTCTGTGGGGCAGAGCTGCCTCCACGCACGGGCGCAGGCAGGGAAACCAGCGGAGAAACGCGCTGTTGGTTTTCTTAAAACACTTTATTATTTCAATTTTTCTATAAAAACCGTACAATCATTGCTTGCGAGGCCGTGGCTGGCTTCCCAGCCCTCGCCACACCCTTTTCCCATGATAAAAAAATACAAACCTCGATAACAGCGAAACGCAGAGGTCAACATTGCAGTAGAACCGACTGATTTCTGATAGCGCCTTTTCATCGGCTGCGCAATAATTACACCGGGCACGACCCAGATGGAAATCACATCGTAATCTGGGCACGGAAAAATAGAAATCTGCTATATGTACATTATCAAAAGCCCTCGCGGAGAGCGCGGGGTGTTGCATCTTTGGTCAGCGTTTACCCATCACCTCACCCCGCTCTGGCAGAGGGGCTGGGGCCACCTCGCTTCTCTGACGTTGGGGTTGGGAGTGTGAGGTATTTCGGAGAACGCCGGAGAAACCCTGTGGCAAAGGGTGGGCGGCAGCGGGGTCCTGTCCCTCCCCGCGAGGAAGAGGAGCCGATGCTGGCCCTGGCTCCAGGATGGGGGGAACATGATGAATGGCGCTACGCCCTTGCCAGTGACGAGGGGTGCCAGGAAACACTCAGGCTCCTCAAAAACCACCCCCCAGCCCCGGTGACCCTGAGCGTTCACTGCACCAAGGGAGGAGGACGTGGACGCCAGGTTGAGGGGGTTTTGGAGCAAGGCTTTGGCAAAGACCTGGCATGACGCCGATGGGGTGAAATGAGGGGAGCGCCTGTGCCAGGAGGCTGCCGGCAGGGCTGGTGCTGGTTCCAGGGGTGGGTTCTAGTCGTCGTCCTCCCCGCCGCCGTAGAGGTCGGCCAGCTTCTTGAAGCGGCTGCCCCAGTCGTTGAGGTAGTCGTAGTCCTGGTCGCGGGCGGAGTCGGAGGAGGTGAGGGAGCTGAGCGAGGTGGCNTGGGGGAGGTGAGCGAGGTGGCCCCCGCGCCGCTGCCCTCGTAGTCGAACACCAGCAGCGAGTCATAGGGGGGGGCCGTGGGGTCCGTGTCGGCCGCCTTCAGGTTCTGGGGTGGGAGGAGAGGAGGGGGAGAGGGGTCAGTGCCCAGCAGAGAGTCACAGAACCGTTTGGGTTGGAAAAGACCTTGAAGATCATCGAGTCCAACCATTAACGCAGCACTGCCAGGTCCTCCGTGGGTTGGGGGGCACCCCCATGGTGCTGGCACAGATAGAGGGGTCATTCCTCTGGTGGTGTCACCCACACAGCACCACAGAGGGCCAAGTCTCACCTCGTCGATGAAGTTCCCGATCTCATCGGGGTTGGCGGGCCGCGGCCGGTACTGGGGGGCTGGCATCAGGGTGGGGGCCACGTCATTGCGGATCACCTCCGGACGGGCATCCAGGCCCCGGTGCAGCTGGCTCAGGTCATAGTCCTGCGGGGGGACACGAGGAAGTGACACACAAAGGATGGACACTGGCACTGCCATGCTGGGACCCGGGACAGGACAGAGCATGGACACCGGGGGATGTGAGGTGCTGGGTGACCATGGGGAGGGTGCTGCAGGGACCCCACGGAACTGTCGAGTCACTTGAGTTGGAAGGGACCTTTCAGCTCATGGAGTCCACCCGTTCCCCCAGCCCTGCCAGGGCACCACTGCCCCGTGTCCCTCAGCACCACATCTCCACGGCTTGGAAACCCCTCCAGGGATCAGGGGGACTCCACCCCTGCCCTGCTTCTGCTGCCACAAGCCAGATGCTGGTGGCTTCTTGCCCCCACTGGGCTCACACTGGCTCAGCTCCAGCCCCTGTCACAACTCCACCAGGGTCTTTCCCTCCGTGCACTTTCCAGCCACTCTTGGGCAAGGTCCAGCCCAGTGCAGTTGTCCCACCTGGTCCTCCTCACCGCCACCCTCCTCATCGTAGTGGTAGACGTTGTCTCGCATGTCGTCCTCAGGCGGCAGCAGCGGCTCCTTCACCACCTTCCTCCTCCTCACGAAGAGCAGCAGCAGCAGCAGCAGGACTGCGAGCAGAGGTCACCAGTGTCAGAGCGGTGGGGCCAAAGTGGTCCCTTCCCCATCCCGTCCCCGGTACTCACTCAGCAGTGCCAGGATGCCCCCCAGGATGCCCAGGATGGCAGGGACACCCAGCCCGTCCGCAATGAAGGCTCTTCGCTCGCAGTTCTTGGCCGGCCCATCACAGTCACAGACCTGGGCTCTGACCGGTGTCACCTGCGCCTTGCCCTGCGCATCCGTCAGCCGCAGGTACACGTTGTACTCCCCCGGCTCCAGCTCCTTCACCAGCCTCAGCTCCAGCTTGTCTGGTGGCACAGAGAGGGGACGGGCTCACGGACACGTCCCTGCACTGGGGACGCCCCCGGCACCGCTGTGGGGCTTCACCACAGGGAGCTTCCCCAGCCCAGCGCCCATCGTGGGGGCACGGAGAGCCAAGTGGGGCTGGGATCCGGCACCGACCTGGATCCTGCACCCTGACGGTCCAGTTGGTATGAGAGCCAAGTGCAAACGTGGCTGTGAAGGGGTAGGTGTGTGGGGGCAGGTCCTTGTCCACGATAGTCAGTATCTGTGCCTCCGGCTGCCGGTTGCAGATGTCGAAGCTCCGTGGCTCCGGCGTCGGCCCGTTGTCATTCACGTCCTGGAGCAGGAGCAGCAGCGTCCCCATGCCAGTGGCGTCCGGAGTCCCTGTGGGGCCGGGGGTCAGCGCAGTGTCCAGGGAGGGGGTCCCAGGGGCGCCGGAGGGAGGCAGGGGTGGGGCAGCAGCCCCTGCCCTTGCCGAAGGGTGATGCCGGGCGCTGCTCACCGTTGTCCACGGCCAAGACGGTGGCCTTGTAGGTGCTGTTGATGGCGTGCACTGACTCACGGTCCAGCGGCTGGGCCACGGTGACAATGCCGGTCTCGGGGTCGATGGCCAGCCAGCCCGCGGGGTCACTCCCCATGCGGTACCTGGGGCAAGCGAAGGGTCGGCGGGGGGCACAGCGCGGCCCCTCGAGCCCCCGGCACGGCCCCACCGCCACCAACCCCCCACTCACGTGATTTTCTGCCTCTGGTCCCTGTCCGGGTCCTTGGCCGTGTAGGAGGTGACCTGGTGGCCGACCGGTAGGTCCTCCCTCACGTCCACCGTCTTGACCGGGGGCACGAACACGGGGGCTTCGTTCACGTCTGCCACCGTCACCAGGACGCTGGCCGTGGAGAGCGGCAGGGGCACGGCGAAGGGGATGACGTTCTCCACCATCACCACCAGGTTGTAGCGGCTCCTGGCCTCGTAATCCAGGCCCTGGGCAGGGAGAGAGGAGCCGGGTAGCGCCGGTGCCGGTGGGGAGGCTGCGAGCGCTGGGGCGGCTGCGCGGCGGCAGGACCCACCTTGGCTGTTTTCAGGATGCCGTCGTTGTTTTTGGGGTCGGTGGTGACGATGAAGTCGCCGTCTGGGTCCCCGCTCTTGATGTGGTAGACGGCTTGCCAGGCCGGGGAGCCCGGCACGTCCCGGTCCGTCACGTGCAGCCGGGTCACCACCGCCCCCGCCATATTCTCATTCACCGACCCCTCATACTGCAAGAGAGGAGACGGGGACGGTCACCCGCATGGTGCCGGGCGGCGCCGTGCAGGGCTCTGGTGCCACGATGGCCTGGGGAGGGCAGGTACCATGGTGGGGTCGAAGACGGGAGGGTTGTCGTTGGCGTCGGTGACTTCCACGATGGCGGTGGCCGTGGTGGTCAGCCCAGTGCCCTCCTGGTCCGCAGCCTGGATGATCAGCGTGTAGTTGGGAGTGGTCTGCAAGCCAAAATTGCCACGGTTAGGGCAGGGATGGGCCCCAGCACGTCCCCCTCCTGCAGGACCAGGGGCTCGGTAGGGCTGGAAACTCAGCAAGAGCCCCAGCACAGCTCCGCGATGGGCCGGGTGCTCAGACACCCCCAGAGCAGGGGACGGGGTCCCAGGGATGCCCCACCTCCCGGTCCAGCCCCGTGCCGATGACGCTGATGACGCCCTTCTCCGGGTCGATGGTGAACATCCGCTGCTCGCTCTGGGGCTCCTCACTCAGGATGGAGTAGCCGATGATGCCGTTGTTGACGTTGATCGCGTCGTCCGCGTCCGTGGCGTTCACGGTCATCACGGACGTGCCTGGGCAAGGGGATGAGCAGGGCAGGTTTGAGTGGTGGGACAAACCCCACCGGACACCCCGGCACAGCTCTGGCTCAGGGCTCTGCGGGGTCCCACCCACCCCTCCTCACCCGGCTTCGCGTTCTCCTCGATGTAGCCAACAAAGACTTGCTGGGTGAAGATGGGCCGGTTGTCGTTCTGGTCCGTCACGGTGATGATGATCTCCATGGGGTCCTCCACGGGCTGCCCACTGGCCGACACGGCGTGGGAGTAGAGCTGCGAGGGGCACAGTCAGCCTCGCCCAGCCCCGGGGAGTGTTCCCCCCACCCCAGCCCCCAACTCACGGTGTATTTATCGATCTTCTCCCGGTCCAGCGGCTTTGTCACCTCCAGCCACCCCGTCTCCCGCTCGATGATGAAGACGCCCACGGGGTAGGTGTCGGCCCCCTGCCCCGTGATGCTGTAGAAGACCTTGGTCTCCTTGTCCCTGTTGGATTTGATCTGGTGGCGAGGTGAAGTGGGGGTTAGAGGGGTCCTGAAGTTCTGGGTACTCCCCAGCCCCATGCCGCATCCCGGCAGGGCCACAAACCTGCACCAGCTTCTTGGGGAAGGGCCCCCGCTCGTTCTCGGGGCAGTTGATGGGGGGGATGACCCAGTCCCTCTTCTGCCGCCGGAGGAGGCCATGGCTGGGCCCGGGGAAGGTCAGCACCTCGGGTGCCACCTCCTGCAGGACGGAGAGAGCAGCTCAGCTCAGTGCCAGCACCTTGCCAAGCCCTTTGGACGCTGTCCCCCAAGGAGAGCGGCTGTGGTGAGCTCAGAAGAGGGGCCGCACTTTACCTTCTGGTGGTGATGGTGATCGTGCCACCGCCTGCGGACGGTCACCTTGGCCGAATGCTTCTCGCCCGCGTTGTCCCAGGTGTGGACAGAGAAGGTGATCTGCTGCCGCCGGAGCTGCAGCGGCCGAGTCGCGGAGACGACGCCGTCCCTGCTCACCTTGAAGCGCGTGTCGTCTGAGAGGTACGGGGCGCGCCGCGGCTCGCTGCAGTCCGCAAAGCTCACTGGGGACAGGGAGAGCGGCTGCGTGGGCAGGGGCTCCAGGGCAGGGCCGGTGCCCGGGCAGCGTGGCACGAGCACATGCAGCACAGTCACGGCTGGTTGCAGACACAGTGGGGATGCACCACGCGCGGTGCCAGGATCCCGTCCTGGGTACAGGTTGAGTGTGCGGCACAGCTTAGGGTGCATCCCTGCCGTGGCTTTGGTGCGGGACCAGGCACGGCACAACCTGCTGGACCGTGGGATCCCTGCCAGCCTGTGGCAACAGGCAAACAGCACCCGGCACAGCGCGTCCCTGCCCTGCGTGGCACTGCCCTGCCTGCGGTACCATGTACAGCACATACCTGCATGCGGCACCGTGCCTGTCACCCCCTCACACACAGCACAAGCCCCCATGCGTGCCACGTCACCACTGCCGTGCCCATGGCAGCGGGTGCTGCCGCTCCAGCTGCTTTTCAAATAAAGCGGAAGGCAGCACCCGCTCACCCGCGCTGGCACCCGGCCCCCGGCAGCCTGGGCAGGGGTCCCTGGGGCTGTCCCATGGGGCACCGCAGGCTGCTGGGTTACGGTGTCCCAGTGTCGGGGTCCCGTGGGGGTCCCTGAGCCACGTCTGCAGCAGGAAGGGACATCGGTGTGTGTGGTGGGTTGGTGCCAGCCCTGGTGCGCCCATGGCACAGGGTGTCAGCCAGAGCACGCAGCCTGCCCGGGCACCCTTGGGGACCTCCAGCACCTCCGCTGTGGGTGTTCCTGGGGGCAGCAGGCACCCACCATAACCTGGGTCCGGCAGCATCTTGGTGTCAGCAGCCTGGCTCTGTGCTGGGGCGTGGTAAGAGCCGGGACGGGCACACGGGGCACGCTGCCAGCGCAGGGGAGGCCGCGAGCGGTGCCACAGCAATCAGCAGGCATCACATGAGCTGCGGCCGCGCTGCCGGGATGGGAGCTCCCGGACAAACACCCTTTGTCTGGCAGATGCTTCGTTGGAGCCGGCGGTACCGGGGCTGGAGCCGCTGCCAGGGCGGCTGCCACCGGCCCTGGCATGACCCGCACCACGGGGAGACGACGTGCCCGGGGTGGGAGTGCTGCACGTCCCAGCACCAGGCACGACACTGCTGCCAGGGTTGGTGGCACCATCCCGTGGGGTTACGTCAACCCGCGTACAGCCCAGGAATTCGGACGCAGGGAGGGAGTGATTGCCGAGCCCCGGGCTGGTGGGTGCCCACCACAGTGCCCCCAGTCCAGCCTGGCAGGAGCTGCCGGTGCGATGCCGGCCCCCGGCCGTGGGTTGGGGAGCTGGTGGGGCCGGCTGGGCAGGAACGTGCCGGGACAGGCCGGGAGCCGCCGCAGCGGGGGCAGGCACCGGCACCCATGGGTGCGGGCGCAGCGCTTGGCACCCGGGAGCAGGCGTGGCGCCGGATGGGTGCAGCGAGGGGCAGCACTCAGCCCCCAGCCCCACGCTGGGTGCAGCGAGCTCCGGGTGCTCGGCGCCCGCTCCCCCGCTCCCACCCGGCACAACCAGTTTTTCCAGCTCCTCAGCCCTCAGCTCCCAGGGGCAGGGCGTGGGGGCCCCTCTGCTCTGCGCTCAGGTGAGGGGGAGGCGAGGAGAGATGGGGGGCTCCATCAAGGGGATCCCCCTCCTCACCCCCACCCTCAGGGTCCTGGGGCAGCCAGGCCCCTGCTGCTGCTTGGGACAGGGGGACAAACCCCAGATGAGGATGGGGAGCAGGGCAGCCCCCCAAGCCACCCCTCAGCCTGCGGCGTGTCGCCGGGGCTGGGCGCGGGCGGCCTGCTGGGCAGGGCCGAGTGTCACCAGCCCGGTCGGTGCCCGCTCTGCGCGGGTTGCGCAAGCACGGCCGTGCCAGGGCGGGAGCTGGACTCGGGGGGTGTCGCGTCACCCCACGGGCAGCGGGAGGAAGGCGCCGCACGCGGCACGTCCTGCCAGCGCACCCGCTGACGTCACCCCGGTTTCGCCCTGACTTCAGACTCTCGAGGTTCCCCCACCCAGGGCCGAGCGCCCCGGCCCTCGCTGCGGCCCCTGGGGCTGCGCCACCCCCTCAGAGACCCCCCACCCCCACCGAGCAGAGCCGCGGGGTCCGGCTGGGCCCCGGTGACGCCGCGGCCCCCACGCAGGTGTTTGCCGCCCGGGCGCCGCGCGGGGCCTGTCCGGGCCTGTTGGAGCGAAAGCGCCGCGCTCAACTCATCGACTTAATTACAGGCTGGCTCGGCAGCCCAGCCGCCTTCGCCGCGGCCTGGCCGCACGATTTGGTGCATCGCCGAGCGCCCACAGCGTCCGTCCACCGTGTCCGTCCACCCACGCGGCTGGGCACGACCGTGGCATGGCCGGGCACCAGCAGGCTGGCACTCGGCCCGTAAGGGCAGACTTCCCCTCCCCTTCCTCCCACGCCCTGTCTCCATCCAGGACCCGAAACTGGAAGTGCTGGTGCTGGGACGGTAGATTTCCAGTAAGTAGGTGCCGGCGCTGGAGACCAGCCCTGCGCACTGGGCAGACGCCGAGGTTGCCCGTCACCCTGGTATCGGTCACCCTGGTATCGGGCACGGCCTCACGGACACCAGCCAGCAGCTCGGTTAATGATCAACCACAAAGCTAACGAACGAGCAATTCCTGAGGTGTGGGGCAGGGTCCAGCTCCCGGCTCAACATCCACAGCCTGGGCAAAGCCCTTCCGGCACCAGCGGCTTTGGGAGCCCTTGGTACGGCACTTGGTGCTCAGCGCCCTTCACCGCCCCCGTGCCAGCACCACCATCANCATCACACCGCAGCGGCAACGCCGGCGCCCACGGTGCCGCAACCCCTCGGCGTGGTCCCGGCGCCGCGCGTGGACGCGCAGCCACGGCTCCGTCCCCAGTGCCACCTGCAGCGGGCTGCCCCGAGGCCGTCCCCACCGCCACGGCACCGTCGCTGCCACCACGGCCTCGTCCCCACCGCCAGGGCCTCGTCCCCACCGCCATGACACCACCACCATGGCCCCGGCCGCACCCTGGCACCAACACGCTCGCGGAGCTGCGGCCTCGTGCCCCGTCGCCCCTTCCAGCGCCACGCCGCGCCCCCGGCTCCCGCCTTACCTCGTCCCAGCGCCCGGCCGGCTGCCACGCTGTCCCGGGGCACGCTGAGGGTGAAGGTGTCCGTGGTGAAGCGAGGTTGGCACGGCGCTGCTGCCCGCTGGCACAGCCGCTCCTCAGCCTGCCCGGAGAGAGGCGTCAGGCATGGACAGGGGCCTGGGCAGGGTCCCAGCACCCCGGGCACGGTTTTGGGCAGGGTCCCAGCACCCCTGCAGGATCCTGGGCAAGGTCCCAGCACCCCCACAGGGTCCCGGGCAGGACCCCAGGTTTCCAGGCAGGGTCTCACTGTCCCTTGGAGGGTCCTGGGCAAGGTCCCAGCACCCCGGGCAGGGTCTTGGGATTCCAGGCAGGGTCCCACCAGCCCCGGGCAGGGTCCCAGCACCCAAGGCAAGGTCCCAGCACCCTTGCAGGGTCCTGGGCAGGGTCCCAGGATTCCAGGCAGGGTCTCACTGCGCCTGGGAGGGTCCCGGGCAGGGTCCCAGCACCCCAGGCACGGTTCTGGGCAGGGTCTCAGCACCCCTGAGAGGGTCCCGGGCAGGGTCCCTGGATGCTGGGAGGGTCGCTGGGTTCCATCTCTCACCTGGAGCAGGAGCAGGAG
>WEIS01038904.1:0-12040 GCA_013389965.1 Todus mexicanus | reverse complement strand
TGGATATATTGAAACACACTGCTTTTTATAGATGTTTGACCTAATGTGAAAATCCCTCTTTATTTTTGTATGCATAAATGCAATTGAAACTTAATGATAGGACTGGGCCTGAAACCAATTTTGAACAATTTAAGGTGGCTTGCTGTGTGTTGTCTGGTGCCGCTATTCTTTAGTTCACGTGAGGTGAGCTTTCTTGATGCTTGGGAAGGTTTTAAAAAATAGCCATTGAAATTTAAACATTCCACTCACTTAGCTACAACTCAGCTTGTCCTGCTGGATGGACAACACAAGCTCTTCCGAAGTTCACTTGGTAACTTGCAGTTCCTAAGATTACTACAAATTCAGCTATGAATATATTATCCATGTGTATATTTGAAGTACTGTAATACTAACTAGGTCAACGACTGATTATGAGCCTTCACATCTGACAGACCTCAGCAGCAGGCACAGCTTTTTTCGAATCTATATACTGTATAAAACTTAAGTCCAATAATCACTTAACAGTAAATCAAACGTGACTGCAAATCGATGCTTACTTTCAGCTTACTCCAGCAAGATAACTCAGCTATCCAAACTTATGTACATAATGTATTATATGAGTTTTACCATTTGATAATTGCCTTTTTCAAAGAAAACCTGTCCACACTGTAGACTGGCAGTCCCTTTCATATCTTACCTTTAAAGATAGCCCGTGTTTAGTTGTTAGGGTAGTACTCACATAGGCTTATAATAGCAGATAGCACCAACATTTTATTTGAGTTAGTTAAGTGGATTAATTACAACTTCACAGATATGTCCCCAAATCTGTAGCACCAAAGGCTTCCCTCTCATTGTTCTTGATGTAGTAGGACAGTGTTTGTGTAAAGGCCACAGGAGTACATTTTGTTGGACATATTTATACCCAGTCAAGATGTTAAGGTGATAAAAATGTCAATTGTTCTTGACAAACTTACACATTGTATAGTATACAGAATAAATTGATCTACTTAGTTTTTATTGCAACGTGGAGATTTGTCTCGTCTTTACTGGTGGTTTCCTAAAAGATAACTGCATACTTCGGTATTCTCTATGGAAAATTTCTAACCCCTAAACCTTGCTACTCTGTATCACTAAAAATATGACTGGGCTTTGGTTTCTAGTATGTTAGACTACAGAATTACTTTAATGTAATCACATTTATATATATTTCAGTGCTTATTTTTCTAATAAGGCAATTAAAGCTTATTGTTTGAAAACTCCGTAACAGATGATTGTTTTGGTCCCTTGCACTGAGCGAAGGGGATATCTGGGAATTAGCTTGGCATACAGAAGTTTGCATTGCTATAGACTATTGGCCTGAATATGGAAACACTTCCAAGAAGCCAAGATGCTGGGAAAAGTCCAGCAAGTTTCATATTCAGATCCACGTGATGTATTTACACAACTAGCTCAGTCACCAAGGTCATAGTAACATCCTCTATACTCTGCATCTCTTAACAAACTGAGGAGAAAAGCGCCCGTTTTAAGTAGTGTTGTTCAAATACCGTGCTGAGGCTGTGCAAAGGCTGCATCAATGCTGGCATTAGTAACCTGAAGTGATTTACCTGCAGCTCTGGATGGGGAGTGGCATTGATCTTCCGGCGAAGACAAGCCATTTACAGGCTGATTGCCCAAATTAGTTTCTAATTAGAGCTGAGGCAGTGAAGGTTGTGCAGACGTGCACTCGGAGAAGCTTTGCATTTAGCGCCTGTGCTCACAGAACACGATCGTGTTATCTGGGAGGGAGGCAAGATTGGAGTAACTTGTCTATTTGGTGGCTGGGGGGCTTTCTGTGAGCTTGGGAAGGACAGACTGGGGGAGCACACAAACAGGATTAATGCTTGCTTTGTTTTCTTAAAGTGGAGTTGGGCTTAATGTCTGGTTTGATTATTTATTGAGAAACAGGTTTGGAGTTTTAATATATTTTTTTAATTTGGGGTTTAATTTCTTTTAAAAAAAATTGAATTATATGGCTGAAATTACAAGGATGCTTGAATGCAAGAATGGGGGGCTGTGGATTCTTCCAAACTTCAGGTCTGTTCTCAGGTGATTTTTTTACAATGTTGAAAAAAAAGTGGCTAATATATTAAGAAAATATGTATGTTCTTTAGACAACAAATCTTCCTAGTATAGGCATAGATGAATTGAGGCAAAGGTTTCTGCATGCGAATCTCATCATGTAGGCTTTGTCTTAGCTTTTTTATTATTTTTATTTTGATTGGGTTCAAATTCAGTATAAAATTCTGCATGTGGACTGTGTTGGCTACATCAGCCATACCTTGTCAGCTGGAATGCTCTGGGATATAAGCTCTGAAATCAAATGCCACACATATTTTTGAAAAGTTGCTGTGCAAGATACGAGATGAGGACATTTAAAATCTCACCAGCTAATGTTGGATGCAGGAGATTCATCCTAAAGTAACAAGTAGCTAGTCTAGATATGTTACAAGCGGGTTGTTTCTTGGCAACTTTCAGTGCCCCCAATTCCTGTCCTTAATGGCAGGTTTGAAATCCTGGTTTATGCAAATGGTGTCAGAGCATATTTTGGACTCAGATATCTATTTTTTGCTGGGGCTTATAATTACATTTGGCTCCTGAGCTCCATCTGTGAATGGCAGATACAGTAATCCACAGTCCAAGTGAACTCCTGAAATGAGTGTCTTTGAGTTCAGAATAGTTATCCTGAAGAAAGGGTATTAAATACTGGATAGGGAGCAGTGCACAGTCAGAGGGGGGAGGTTCAGGTCCCTTCTGAAAACAAACTGAGACTTCTGTGGTTCATACATTCAGTGTCGTAGATTAAGCCTGTTAAAGGGGGATGATCACACTTAAATGAACCGCAATTCACTTCTGGTGTTACACATGACAGCCGACTGGTAGCTTTAATATAGATTTCTCTGTTTTGCCATAGTGTACATGTGGAGAGCAGCTGTGCAAGCTTCTTACCCAAAACCCCCTGATCTGGACAGGAATCCACAGGAACCTCATAGGACCGAGAGCTAATGTCCAGTTCTGCTGATGGGATTGAGCCTTGTAGGCATGGGACAGTATCAGTAACCATGCATGATAATCCTGGGCATACTGGCAGAAAACAGGAAGGAAGGTGGTTTTTAAATTCCATTTTCCCTAGTTTCAACTCTACCAGAAAAATGATGATTTAAAAAAAAAAACAACACCTCTTTTCTGAATTTGCTAAGCTTAGTTTACTATTGGTGAAGGCTGTGTATCTGTGCATAGTACAAACAGCTCCTGGTAGGGCTCCATATTTTCATCTTAACTATTTTTCATTTGTGCTTGCTGCTCTGTCCACTCCCTTTCCTTCAGACAGCAGCAGTAAGGTACAGCTAGATTATTGCATTTATTGGCCGTGTTTATTTTGGAAGTCAAGATCACTTTATTTTTGTTTCTTGCTGTTACTAAGTGGAGGGATTTTTGAGCTGCTCACCCAGCTCTTTCATGGCTCATTTTCTCTGTAGAACAGGTTTGTCTGTTTCTTTGATAGTTTTGGGGGAGTACAGATAAAACCCACTGAGTACACAGCTGTTACCCAAACAGGTGAATTTTGCAGAAGTGATACCACTTAGTTTGTATTTTGGGCCACGTGGGCCGACAGGATTAATTCCCCAGGTGAGAAGAGAAAATACAGAAATACAGGAACAGCTTCAGTTCTGCTGTCAAAAGAACTCTTGCCATAATGAGCTGTGAAAACCACCCATTACTGATTCATAAAGCAATGAGGTGCCATCTCAAGATGCATCAAGAGCATGGATTATGCTGCTTATTCCCCTTGGACACCAACATTAAACTCTTCACAGATGTATACCTTCATTTCTGGGCGAGAACTTGGGACTTGTTTATCCAAGCAGCTGTTTTGGGCCTGGTTCTCCTCAGTGCTTCCCAGTAGCGGTTTGCATGATAAAGATGCAATCAAGCTGGAGGAGGTTGTAAACAATCCGAAGGATGGGGGCAGAGTCAGAGAAAACGAAGAATGGGAAACCTGGCACTGAGAAATACACGCAGACAAAACAACTGGGAGTAAGCGGGGAGGTGGCAGGAGGGCGGGCTGGTCCCAGGGGCTGCAGCCCGGCTCGGAACCCAGCGAGGGGCTTGGGGCAGGCGCTGGGAAGGGACGGGGACTGGGAGCGTCCCTCATGAAAAACCAGCCCCGTGTTTAGTCCAGGAGGGAGAATAACAGAACGAGTAAGGAGAGAGGCAGGAATGCCGGCTCTCGCTCAGAGCCCGCGGCGGGGCGGCTGAGCAGGGCTGGCGGCCCTCGGGAGAACCTGCGGAGAGGGCAGCGGCTGGCGGCACGTCGCCCCCGCCGGGCAGCGGTCTGTCGGTCTNCGAGGCCCGGCGGGTCCCCCCGGGAGGCTGTGCCCGCCGGGCCGGGATGGGCCGGGCCGGGCCGCGGCGCTGCTTTGCTTGGCTTTGCTTTCCTTTGCTTCGCTTTGCTTTGCTTTCTTTGCTTTGCTGTGCTGCGTTGCGGGCCGCCCTTAGAGCGCCGCAGGAGCCGGGCCGGGCAGCGGGACCTGCCGGGGCAGCGCCTCGGCCCGGGGCGGCCCTTCCCCTCCTTCGGGAGCGCCGGCCCGTTCCCCCTGCACAAACACCTTCTGCAGCAGGGCCCCTCGGCTGCCGAGCCAGCCTGGCTGGTGACGCTGCACCTTCAGGTGCTGTTGGTTCCTTGGGCAGTCGCTCCAAGCCCTGCGGCCCCGGCGCTGCGCGGCTCTTACACGCCTTTGGAACGGGCATTTTTCTCATCTTTCTCGCCCTGTGTGTCAGGATCTGCTCAGTTCCTACCCGGAAACAGTTACTGCCCTGCGCGTCTTGGGGATGGCAAAGCCTGCAAGCCGAAAGCTGGGGAAATGGTTATTTAAGCCCCTAGCAATGCTTTGTTTTCATTGCTCTGCTTTGATCTAGTGTGAAAATCTGAAAAGAAGGGCAGAACACGGGTTTAAGGGCAGGAGGGATGACTGGGTCGCCAGGACTGAGCACTGCAGTACAGCAGAGCGAACTCCAGATACTTTTTTCGAGATGCTTGCACAGTCATGCCAGCTAGATCCTTCAGCCACTTCACTCCAAAGTTATCCCCAATCTGGCTCTTTGTGTGAGGAAAGAGAGGAAATGAAACAGACATTTTGTTTTGGCATGAGTAGTTCACTGTACTTGTGGAGTCCTCCAACTCGAGTGCCATGGACAGCACGTTGTGCATCAGTACAGATCAAACTGGACAGTCCTGTCAGTGGGCTTGGCCAGATTTGAATAGTACATTGGTGTAGGAGAGAGCGAATTAAGTGCGCACCTGCACCCCCTAAAGAATGCTAAATACATTAGTTGATATGAAGCATCTTGGTGTCTTGGGTCTCAGAAGAGTACCTCTGTTGATGGTCATTGCAAAAAGGGATGAAGATCAGCATTCTAGTCGAGAGAGCAATGGTACTGCAGAGTTGTTCTGAGGCACCCAGTAGACCTCTACGTATGGAGTTATTTTGGAAAGTTGCTGTTCGTTTCTCTCTCTCTGTGGATGCTCTTGTTATAGAATTAAAATGTCTCGTGAAGAGTTGATTAGAAATACTTTTAAAAAAATTTATTAAATTTCTAACCCAATCTGGCCTCAAATTCACTTCCTTGAGTGATTAAATCCTTTGATCAGAAGCTGCCCAAAAAATGTGGGTGTCCTGTTGACTTGGGACTGAGTTACAGTGGAAGGCTCAGGGCCTCTTGTGGCTCCTGAGGAAGGCTTGGCTCTGAATTGAGTGCCGCGATAGGAAACCTGCTGGGCGCTCAAGAGAGACTGTCTCTGCTTGGCTTCCCTCTCTGCTGGCTTCTTCCCCAGGTATAGGCATCGTGCTGTTTAAATCATGCTCAATATCTCATCTTTGATTAAGTAACATAAATAATGGATTTAAGGTTATAGCATACAGAGGTAAAAAGAGCAAACACAAAGTCAGACAAGCACAGGGATGATCCTCCAGCAGGGACTTGCTGGGTAACGAAGGCCAGTGAGATTGCTTCTGTGCTTTATTCTCACACCACAGGCTGTGCCTGGCCTCTTTAGAGCCGCATGTAGGCGCAGAAAGAGCGACTTTCACATCTTTTTTATACTGGCAGGCAGAGTCGGGATTGTCATTCAGGACAGCTGCTTGAGGTACCAGAGCTTCCAGTATAGCATCAACACTTGACATACGGTATTGGCATAGGAACTTCGCTGGCAAGCAGAGCAGGGTATGGATCTGCAGCATGGTGTTGCTGACTCTGTGCGTGCCCAGAAGCGAAGGGCCTGGCAGCTCTTACCCGCTCCCACTGGAAACCCACGCCCCAGTTTGCTGCGTTGTTCAGGTAGCTGTATTTGTGTGAGTTACTTGGAATAACAGTTGGTAAATCCGTGTTAAGGACCAGATGACCAGTGTGGCAAAGAAGTTGTCAGCATCTCTTCAAGTGTTATCTGAGAATGAGAGAAGTAGACTTCTCATTTCCAGTTATATGCGGAAGTGAGGCTCTGCTGTGTTCTTCAGTGTTCCTAGTTCTGCTAACATGCACTGTTAGACCTTCAGATTTGGTTTCTTTGAATGCCAGCGTAAAAATGTTTGTCACAACACTCTCCCGACCACCTGTGCCATCTTGAAACAGCATAAAGGAACTCTTGTTTTCCCAAGCTAAATTATTTTTTGTTAGAAACCAGTGATACACATTTTTAAGAAGTCGTGCCACTCCTATGCAATTCCTAGTCCTTTGATTCATCCACGTGTATGTCTAAACTCGGTGAGTGTATAGACAACCCTATTGTTGTGCATGGTCGTAGTTAATCTGGAAATGTGGATTTAAGTTGAAGGACTGGCTGTAGCACTCTCACCAGTTAGCTGTGAACAATGGGCCCAAACTGTGCTGGGCTTGGTATTCGTGCACCCAGTGACACTGAAAATACAGACTCTGCTTGAAGGCATTAGCTTCAGCTTTGGGGTGCAGCAGTTTAAAACTGCTCTACGGGTTATATCCCAGACATTCTTGTTTAAAATACTGTACCTGTGAGCTCTGTTTAACTTGTGCTATTGGACATCTGTCAGCGGCAGGTTGCTGGTCCTGCTATAAGACCATTTCTGAAAGTTTTGGTTCTTAGACTTTGGAAGCAAACTTCAGAGAATCTGGCTGTGTTTTCTGAATCGCAGTAGCCCTGCTTGAGTGGTGTTTGAATGTAGTTAACCAGCAGTGCAGTAACTGTTGACCAACAACAGTATGTACCTGCTTGTGCTGACCCATGAAGATTGATAGGGACAATCTAGGCCATGCATTGCCTTTTGTTAAGAGTAATCTGCTTTCCTTGGAAATAAAGAACAAGTGACGGTGCTTTGCCTAGACCTGGCACTCGTCTGACTTCTCCACACCAGCCAAACCACTGCCTTTGTTGTTAGACATCACTGTGCTGAGTTTCAGGTGTGTGAAGCCAAGCCCCAGCACAGGCTCTCATTGCCTGTACATGAAAATTAACAAAGCAGATCAGACACTGTGTCTATGCCACTTCTCAAAGTCAGAGTGAAGAATTGACATAATTCAGTCATTTTTGTCCTCTGTTTCCATCCTTTTTTCCCCTAGGTTTGAGTTGTTTCTGTTTGATGCTGTGCTTTCCTGGAGCGTGCTGCTTTGCCCTCTGAGGATTTCTGTTTCAGTTTTGTGTGGCTGTGCATAATGCACCTATTTATTTATCTATTCAGTCAGACATTTGTTTGTTTTCTATTCTTGCTGCTAGCAGCATGTTCACGCCTTTCCAGTGTCTTTGGGATTAGGACGAGCAAGCTCCAGCTAGCTTGCTCCTAATTTAGGGTCTAATCCAATTCCCGTTAAAGTGGGTGGAAATATTCCTTTGAACATAGAGGAATCAGTAAACAGTTTTCTCTGGAGAGTGTGGCCTAGCTCTCGTAGCTGACCTTCAGTCCTGCTGTTCTCTTCTTGAAATGATTCAGTTTGAGGGTTTATAAGCAGTAAATTGAGTTAGGGAAGTGTCAGAGGGAACTGCATACGACGAAACACCACTTGTGCAGTCCCCAGCGTCGGCAAGGAGCCCTTTCTTGCTCTCCTGGGGCTGTCTGCTTTGGCTGTGAAGCCAGGGTGTTACGAGACTTGGGGTTCCCCTTCAGTTGTGCTGGGTCCTTGCAAACAAAAATGGCAAAAAGCAGTTGCTGCCCAGGTTATGGCTCTTCTTGAGTATGTTAATGGGGAGGGAAATACAGTGAGAAACAGCTGAGCATGAGAGAGAAAATATATCTCTATTTCCAAATTCCAGAGCTTATTAGTGGGCTCTTCTCGGGGGTTAAAGATAGCTGCCTTAGTTATATAGTCTTGTATATCACTGTTTAAACTATTGCATGTTCTCTAAACATCAGGCAGTAAGCAGTTGTCTCAGCAGATAGCTGCTTTGTTCTTCCAGAGCCCTGCTGCCCAGTGGCGCAGAGATGGGAGTCATTCATCTCCATGAACGACTTGGGCATCCCACTCTGCTGCTGGGCCGGACCCATGCAGTTCAGAGCAGAGAGGCTGTTGCAGAAATAAACCATCTACTGCCAAGCAATTACATCTGCAAATGAGCCTTTAAAGTGTATTTTATAACTGTATCTGTGCCTCTTCTAAAAAAAGTGATGCAGCAGCAGAAGAGGAGATGTTTTGTTTGCTTTTTTTCTTCAGGGACCTGCTGTGTCACTGGAACATATGCGACGGCAACTTGGCCAGTGGCAGCTCGCAACTGTGTGCACCAGTGTTATTCTTACTGCCTTTAGACTGAAGATGCTGGGGATATAATTACCCAACAGCCTAACAATACTTGGCTTAACCTAACCTTGACATTTTATTATGTTTTTGTAAAAAAAAAAGTTTCCTGAAATTGAATACCAACCAGAGCAGCCTAAGCAACTGAAAAAAACCTCTTAGCTTTCTCATGGCAGCTTTGTGGCATGTCAGCAATCATTGTTAAAAGAACCTGTGAGCCTTGGGAAGCAAGACGAGCGGTGGTTTGATTCAGAACCCAATCTGTGCCAGAGCTGCTCCCCTGGGTGCTGAGTGTGTCTGGAGGAGGAAATGGTACCACCCTGGGCAGGGCAGCGGGGCCTGAGAGAGTGAGGAAACTCTTGGTGAAAGCTTCTTGCAGCCCACAAATAGGGGGTTTCTTTGCATATCCTGTAAGCCTAATGAAACACTGAAAGTGTAGCATCGTTGGGAGGCACTTTTTGAGCAGAGGAGATCATGGTTCTATATGCAAAGGTAGTTGTTTGTTTTTGTTTTGTTTTGTGGTTGGTTTTTTTTCTTTTTCTAATTTTTCTGTAGACCTAATCTTGAAAGTTGTGTGAATTCTTTGTTACGTGTGAAGAATGATTATGAAAGTCCCATTTATAATAATTGACCTTATTTATTTCATTATTTGAGTATCATGTTAAAACATTTACCTAATAGTATTAGTGGATTATGTGGTATCCCCCCCAAACTGTCAGTATTATTGCTTGCAGAATAATAATGTCTGTACATCGCACAGCCAGTGGTTATTTGCAGTGATTTTATAGCATGTGCCAGATGTCCTAGGTAGTGGATTACTATTTGGTTTTTGATAAAAAAATTGATCAGATAAAGTGCTGTTGAACTTGTGCTATGTCAGGAAATGTGTGCAATGAGTGCTGTTATCTTTCTATGAGTCACAGAGCTCCAGGTTGAGTTGTAAGGGAGGCAACAGGTCAGGCAGACGTACCTGGCTCTTAGGGTCTCCTTGTGAGGCCTTTGGTAGTTTAATCCTCTCCGTGTGTTCTAATAACAGAACAATTTAATGCGACTCATTGTTTAATCTCCGTAGGACTGAAGACAGCATTTTTGTTGTTGAAATTTGCTCATTGAACCGGTTGAATTGGAGGAAGTTGCAGAAACGTCCAGTATCACAAGGTTTCGCTGTTTCTGGATGGTCTATTTTTAATAGGATTTTAAAAAAGCAAGAAGTGATGGTAAGGTTAATTGTAGATGATGTTTCAGTTTTGAGGGACAAGCAGTGCGCAGCGAGCAAATCCGCTGTCCTGCGGGTACCAGTGGGATGGTGCCTGAGTTTCTGGCAAGTCAGAAGAGCTTCTGCAGCAGACCTTGGGGCAGCTTGGGGTGTCCTATAGGGACATTCATTGAATTTCAGTTTCGTTACTTGGAAACACAAAGCATACACAAAACAAATGTTTAAGTGTTTGAAAGTCTTGCTTGTATTACTAGAGTCTTTTGACACTTGCATGTATCTATCAGTCTACGTCCAGTCCTTGCTGGTTTGAAAGGCATCTTGGCTGGGGGAAGGATGATGGGCCCTGTTGCACATTGCTCTGTCAGGCAGCAGAAGCTCCTCTGATAAGAGGCAGTGGTTTGTTTTATGCCTCTTGATTAAAGTCAGCTTGGCTTGGTTGGCATGTATGAAATTAGGGATGAGCAGAGTCTGAATTCCTTTACTTGGTTGGGTTTTCTTCCGTATACTCGGAGGTGCAGAGGTTATCTCTGAGCCAATTTTGTGCTCGCTGTAGTGGAGCGGTGTTTACTACGGCGTGTAACGCGCCTGACGCTGGTATTTCTACGGTTGGGCTCAGGGCCAAGAAGCGGTGTTTGGGCAGGGCTATTGTTCCTGCTGCTTTGTTAGGAAATTGCTTGAACAGTTTGGAGCAGCAGTGTCCACCTTCTGCTTGTCTGCTCTGCTGCTGAAGCAGCAAGGAAAAACTTCCTGGTTTGCCTTAATGATGGGTGGTTCTTGTTGCAGAAAACATGGTATTAGGGCTGGAATAATCCCACAGTTCTTGGGAATTTTCATTATGTCTATGACAGACTTTTTCCTCAAACTATATCTTTCTGCTCAAGTTATTTTCATAGATCATAACTCCTCTCGTGATACACCACAAACGGATGCATGCTTTTGTTTTGAGGATGATGCTTCTGAGAGTTGCATTGGTTTAAGTTGGTATCAGAACTTTTAAGTAAGTGGAAATGCATTAAGCAGAAAATTAAAACTGTTATCTCAAAGTCATGGGAGATCGAGAAAATTCAAGCTGTGTTGAATTCAAAGGCTCTTTGTACAGTAACTTTTCCCTTTTATTGGCTTAACTCTTGAGCTGCATCCAGGATGGAGAGTTGTGTGATTGGGTTGCTAAGGCCTCGTTTATCAAGGCTAATAGCAAGGCTTTTAGTGACTTTCTTGGCAGAGAACAGCACTTCCATGCCTGTGCCAGTGCCATGCTCTGTGCCACTCTTTGCTTAGGACTACATCATTTCCTCCTTGTTCTCAGTGTTGCTTGGCTTTTGCTTAACCCTGGCTTTACTTAAGCCTGATCCTGCAAAAGATTTGTCTTTATTCTCTATGAGTAATCACATTCCTTAATTTTATGTGAATCTGAAAGATTGGGCCTTTTATTCTCTGTTTCCTCTTATTGCAGGGAAATTACTTTGCTGTCGTATACCTGCTCAGAATAATTTGTGCATGAAAACAAACAAAAACATATCCTAGGGATGTTGTTTTGTCAGTTCTGTGTGTTAAACTCTGCGTATACAGTGTGACAGTAAGTTACTCCCTACTTAAACCTCAATTTTAATATTGAATAGCAAGATTGTATTGTCAGGAGTAGCTTCCGCTTTCAGGACCCCCACCATCTCTGGGAGATAATGGTTCCACTCATCTCCTTTCAGCACAGTCTGCTCTCTCAATTTGCTGCAGGCAGTCTAAGGTGACATGAGGTGGGTTCCCTGAACTGCCCAGTGCTGCTCAAATGTGGAAAGCACCAGAGTTACCAAGCTGATGATCTTGATGTTTTGGGGGTCTTCCTGTTCCTGGCCATCCAGGTCATAACCTGTGCCTTTTCTGTCACAATGCAGCTGCTTTGCTGCCTACTTGCAGTAAAGTGCAGTATTTAGTAGTTTTATTTCTATATATCTTGGTATATTTCCATACAATAAAATGTAAAGAAAAGATCAGTGCTGGCTAAAAGGTTTGTGGGTGTGGTTTTTTTTAATTTATTTGGGTTTTTTGTTTGGTTGG
>WEIS01038903.1:0-16933 GCA_013389965.1 Todus mexicanus | reverse complement strand
TTCCAAACTACTCCTACTCCTGGGGATTTCACCTAACTTTCCCATTTCTTAACCATTTCGGAGCATTAATAGCTGGAGAGGAAAACCAACCAGAGTCATCCAGACCTGCACATCTCATTGCCCTCACCAGATTTCAGCTAAAGGATAGGTAGAAAATTAGGAAACTTTTGTCTACCAGATTCTCTCTTTCCTCTTACAGGAAAGCTGGGGGCAACCTCTTTAGTGGGGGTTGTTGAAACAGGGCAAGAGGTGATGGTTTTAAAATAAACAGAGGAGATTTAGACTAGACAGAAGGAAGAAATTTTTTACAATGAGCATGGTGAAACACAGGCACAGGTTGCCCAGAGAAGTGGTAGAAGCCCCATTCCTGGAACCATTCCAGGTCAGGTTGACTGGGGCTCTGACCAATCTGCTCTAGTTGAGTTGCTTAGTGCAGGGGGGATTGGACTAGATGACCTTCAAAGGTCCCTGCCAATCACAGACATTCTATGATTCTATAAAAGAGTCACCACAATATCAAGCCAGCTTGTGTGCTCCCAGTACTTTGATGAAGCGGTATCTGTTACTGTAAAAGAGCTGTAAACACCCAATTTTGCTTTTGCAGCTAAGGAACCCATAGAAGTCCAGCTACTGAACCCTGAAGCCCAGGCTTCCATACAAATCCTCTTGTGGTCACACTGACCAGGGGATACACAGCTTGTAAGAAGCAATGGAAATGCTGGATTTTGGAACAGGGGACACTACACAAGCACTGAAGCTTCAACCAGAATAAACCAAACCAAAGGACATAGGTGCTTCCTGGGCTGAGAAGAGACACTGCTAGCACAGCTCTGCATCACACCACCAAGCTGGAGAAATCCCCCTCCCTTCTCCCAAAGAAACCATCTTCACCTCAGCTTTGCTCTGTTGGCACCCAGTCAGACTCACACCAACTGCTCCACTTCTTATCCTTTTACGCATCTAAAGTGGTTTGCCTTCCTATTTTGTACCACTCCATGTGTGCAGTGAGGCTGAGAAGGCAAACTACAAAATAGAGCGGTAGGCTCACAAGAATACGAGAAACATCTGAGAACTGAGCCTCGAACGACTGCTGCTCCTGTTTAGACTTAGTCCCCATTGCCTTCTCCTGGAAAATGGTGATTTCTTTAAGCACCTCAAGCATTGCGCTGTAGGATATTGGACACTTCTCTTGTTTTCTTTGGAGAGTGTTCAGCATATTCTGGACACCAGTTTTGAGCCTTCCCTAAATCAGTCCAGCCAGCAGTCCCTGCAGTATACTATAAAAAATTTATCTAAAAAATACATGAAGGAAAGGAAGCACTTAAAAGTGCTCTGAAATATATGGGCAGGAAAAGCAGGCTGAGAAAGATAGGCCGGCATAGACCTCGTGGGTCATCAAGTCTAGTTGCCTGCTATCTTAGCCAAACACATCATACAATCCGTTTCAGAAACTCATTATACTCCATCTTAAAAGTAGCTTGGGGTTTTGTTGTTGTTGTTGTTTCCACACTAGAAAGCAATTGCAGAACATCGCTATTCTGTTGTCTGGAAACCTGCTTCCAATTTCCATCCTAAATTTATTCATGACCAATTTATACTCATTTGTTCTCGTGCCAATGTTGTCCTTCAGCTTAAATAGATGTTTTCACTTCCTGGAGCTTATGCCTATGTTGTATTTCTAGCAGCTTCCCTCCGTCTTCATTTCACCAAACTCCTCTCACACTTCAGGCTCTCCCTTCCCATGGTCACTCTAATTGTCTTTTTCGGTAGCTTCCCAAAAATCAAGCCAGTCATTTGTGAAGAGTGTTCACTGTCCTGGCTGATTTTTGACAAGTGTGTCATACACTGTTAACAGCATTTCATTACCTGGTGAAAATATCTTGCTTTGCATGTTCTATCTATGCCTTTCCCCTCCTTATTCTTTTCTTACCCATGAGCATGGAGACATGGTAGGAACCTGGTTAGCAGGACCCAGATGCATGAACTTGCACTCAAATCCTTCCAAATTTCACCTAGTTTACCCTATCCTGGTCCTCAAGGTCACACACTTCTTCCCAGATTAAAGTTTCACGCAACTCTGCAGTGACAGTACCTCCCTCTCTTATGCCATTGGTAAATTCCATTAGCACATGCCTGTTTTTTATGGGATCACCATTAATAAAAAAAATTAAATGATATCAGTGTCAAGCCTGATGCTGGGAAGCTTTACTACCTTCTTTCACATCTCCTCCTACTACTCACTTTCTTACTCGCTTTTCAATTTCTGTACTAATCTCCCATTTTAGCTAATCATTTCCCACATGGCGCCATACCAAATGCTGTACTTAAGTTTAGATAATTAGCTTTAAGCACTTCCTTTGTCTAGAAAAATCAATTCTGATGTTATTTCAGGCACTGGAACTCATAGAAGTACCTGAGAAGTGGAGGTAGGGGAGTCAAAATGAAATTACCCAAAGTTTTCTGAACACCTGCAAAGATTTGGGCTGATTTTCATTTCCAGATGAGCTGCTTCATTCATCCCTAGCCATGACATTTTCATACGTTGTTGAATTTTATAACAATTCTGAATATTATAAGACTAATGCAGGAGCATCATTAAAAATCTCGGATATTGTTATTGGACCGAAAATAACAATGACCTTCAGAACCTTTATGAAATTAATGCCACTGCAGAACTGTTACAGGAAGGTCTTGTATAAAGGGCTATAAAGCAAGACAAGAAGTAAAATACCTGTATTGGTAGCTTTGCTGTTAAGGCAATATTATCACAAACACCATCTCTGTAGAAGTACTGAGAAAACAGCTTCAAAATCAACAGGTGTTGCAAAGTTTTTGGAAAAAAAGAATAGTTAACTGGCAAAACGCCACATTAGAATGCAGCTAACTTTAAATATGATTTTCATTATCTCGTGTCACTTTCATTCTTACTGTAATCTAACAAAATATTCAGAACAACTGTAGCGAAGAGTATCTGCCGAGAGAGGCTTGCTATTCACACAAGTAACGCTGAGATTCAATAAACCGCTGCTTATTCTACAGAGTACCCGCAAAGTCGCTGCTATCATGCGTCCTTTCCGAGCTGAAATGAAAGAGGCTGGAAAAAGCAGGGTAAAAACTAGCATATGTGTCATTAGCCATGCCGTTCTGAGCATCGATACAGAAAGAGAATTCAAAGAAATTTTGGCTTAAAGTTGGCAGAGCAGCATATATTTCTACTGCCTCTCTCTTAGTCATGATATTCTATGTAGGTTGCTTGGGGGGAAAAAGGTGGGGGGAAAGGAAGATGATTATAATAAATTAAGTTTAGATGCAGATGCAGATTCCAGCCTTATGCTCCAGAATAAGTACATCGTTCTGAGCACATTCACTTTGAGAAAGGCCAACCCGTAAGACTGGGCTGTCACAGAACTGCTCAAACAGCTGGGGAGTTGTGAGGACAGTTGCAGATCCAGGTTTTTGCTCCCTTCAGATAGACCCAGGGAAAATGTCCTTACCTCAGACTATTAAGTCCTCAGGAGGCACAAGAGCTACTGGGAGGATTTCTGTACAGTGCTCAGAACTTTCAGAAATAAACTTTCTCATCACCTGGAAACTGAGTGTTTGGTGCCATCGATCAGAGTTGATTCTGGGAGAGGACTGAGAATACAAAAAGTTATGGACCCTAATGAATGAAACTCTTTATACTCATCAACATTTGTCTGCTGAGCACAGGTAAATACACACAGACGATAAATGACGGCATTTCACTGAACTTTAACACTATTATTTCCTCTGTGCGGTCTCACTGCTTACCTGTGCAGTTGTTTTGAATGCTTTGTGAGCAAGATAACACTAAAATTGAAAGCTCCATAATACGGTGAAGTTCGTATTAAAGGTTATCTGCGTTCTAATGCGGTTTCTCTTGCCGGTTAATAGTTCGTGCTGCGCTCTCCAGAAGCCTTGCAGCAGCCGGCTATTTTGCAGGTGCATGTGAATTACCAAGCAGAGATTCCATTTGCGATAATGTCAGCATAAGCAAAACTACTCAAAGAAGCTTGAGCCTTTTTATTTTCTGCTATTGTTCTTTCAACAACCTTTTCCTGTAAAATTTGGCAATGCACGGGCGGTCAAAAGCATCAGGCACCCAGCTGCTTTGGGGACCAGGACTTCCATATCTTTATGATTTAACTGAATCAACTTCAGAGTCAACAGGGCTAAATCATATCATGAGACTCTCAGGGTGGAGCAAATGTCCATGCTGGAGCTCTTCCTGCAGACATTCCTGTGCGAGCAAGTCTGCAGTCGAATATAAGCTTTAGAAACTGGATTTCCAAGTGACACATACACAGTAGTTAAAATTGATTTGCTGACATGCCATCTGAGTTCCTGACGGATATTTATCTGAATTACAACAGCACCATGTAATTAAGCACAAATAAGGGCCTTTGTTCTGGAGGGGAGGAAAGTTTATCAATTCTGAACCATATGCAATTGCGTGTCTAATCTCTGGCTGCGATTATTTCAAATGCACATACAGATGATAGCATTTATATTCATTCTGAGATTCATTGAGTTTGAGGCCAGAAGGGATCATTATACCATCTGGCCTGACCTCCTGGATATCACAGGCCATTACATTTCCCCAATTACCTCTATACTGAGCCCTGTAACATGTGTTTGACTAAAGTATAACTATTTTTGACTAAAGCTTATCTCCCAGAAAGGCATCTAGCCTTGATTCAAAGCCATCAAGGGGAGAGAATCCACTACTTTGCGGGTACTTTGTTCCAATCGCTAATCACACTCACTATTAAAAATGTAGGTCATGTTTCCAATTTGAATTTGTCTGGCTCCAGATTCCATCCGCTGGATATCATTATACTTCTCAGAGTTAAGTTTAAAAGCCCTTTGGCACCCATTATTTTTTCCCCGTGTAAGTGTTTATTCTCTGGAGTCAAGTCGCCTCTCAAGTATTTTGTTTTTGTTTTTTCTAATCAGCTTCACTGAACTCTGAAAACTTGGAGGGTAAAGTGTTTTCTCCGGTCCTTGTTGCTGGCGTATTTTTAAATTACCTGGTATCTATTTCAGCAGTGCCTGATCCCTTCTTGTGGTGCCAACCATGCACACTAGTAGCATGGGGCTCTCCGCAGCCCTGAAGAACCCGTGGAATTGCTTTCCTCTTACGAACATCTGCTCTCTAACAAAGTCTCTCCTTACTAGTGCACAACTGTAGGGTGAGGCAAGCTACTCTGTGTGGAAGTTTCATAACACCAGAATTCAGTACGCACCATTTGATCCCAGTGGGACCAGTTTATTGTATAATCCAGGTTTCTTTTACGACTGCGCTCACCTCATCATCCTGTACTATCGATTTGTGGTAACGCGCAAACTGCTTTGCCCGAAACCAAACACTGCTCGTGGCAAAATAAAAATGCACTGTGTCCACATTCCTGTTCCCAGCTTGACTCTCTAATAGTTTGAGATTCCACTCAGAAGTCTACCCAGAATAGCACAAAGGGAAAATACACAGAAATATCTTTTTCTTTTTAATTTTGGAGGTTTAGGTGGTTTCTTATCCAGCTTTAAACTAAATGTCAGAGCAAATAGTTCAGTCCAGCCCTGCATTTATTCTCTCATTTGCACCAAGGAGAGATTTTTCATTTCATAAATTGTTTGAATTCTGTTGAGGTGATGTTACATCAGTCTCAGTACAGAGAAATACAAACACATGCACACACACTCTGTTTTGTAGAGAGAGCCCACTGGCAGTGGACTTTGCTGCACGCTCTTTTCACAAGCCAGGCTGTCAGCAAAGCAGAGACATCTCAGTATGGAAAAAAGAATTTATTCTGCTCATTGTAATTATTCTTTGAAAGTTCTGTCTCAATATTTTGGGCATAGATTGCTTTTCTGGCCAACATCACAGACTTTAGCAACAAGAATAATTACATTCTATCCTAAGAAAACCCAGAACCGAAGTCGTGTGCATGCACACAACCTATATGTTGTGCTTCTGTATTTTAAAATACTCGTGCATGTTAAAATTCTTCCTTTTTCTGGCAGATCCTGAAAAATTCTTAATGCTTTATCCTTTCCCACTGATGAAAGACTGCAATAGAGTTACTTTGCTTCAGCCCAGGAAGGAAAACTTCCATCGGACTCAAAGCCAGGCTGTGCCATCAGATCGCACGCTCCACCGATAGTGAAATGATTAGTCGTTCTAATCCTGTTCTGACTGAAATCAACAGCAGATCTGTCTTGCTTGTAGCGAGAGCGAGAGCAGGTGAAACTTCTCTCGGCAGACAACAGGAAGCGTGTGTTTTTGGAGAGCAGCAATCTCTAGGCAAGGACTACCCGAGTTCTGGTTAAACCCTTCCCGCGCTGCGCAGCTCATAGCACAGATTAACAGAGATCTGGCATCTCCCAGCAGCACAGTGAAAGTCTGTGGGTGGACTAAACCCACGTCCTTTTCATTCCACTATTGATTGCAGACTAAATCATATACAGCAAGGGAAAAGAGCAAATGAAACGGAGTTGGCCAAGACAACAACATTTACATGCCAAGAGAGGTTCTTACTCTTCGTATCACTGTCACGGCTCTGTGCATTCAAGGCCATTCCCTAAGGCAGATACGGGTTTTCCAAAGGTTAGAACCTAAGCAGATGAAGTTTGGGTGATGCCGAGGATCCACATAAGTCTAGGTCACTGCTTTCAATCCCTACCAGATGGGTACCCTCTGAGAGCCAGCACTCTCACACAAGTGCCTACAGAGAAGCATTTCCCCCTTAGCTGGCAGGTTTTGGCAGCCCCGTTGGTTGGGAAGCCACGTCCCAAGTATGGCTGAACCCTCCATGCCACGGTCAAGGTGAGCCAGAAGGACAAGATGAGGAAGACTGCATGTGGTAGCTTGCTACTCGATTTTAAGATAAATAAAAATGCCTTGGGCATCAAGACACAAAGGTTGAAAGGAAAGCCCTTGCCTCCTTTCCTGGCCAAGTTGAGGTTACAATGGCCAGTGGGAAACAAGAAAAAGCTTAAGGCACCAAAAATGTCATCCTACCCAGTGCCAAAGGGAAAATTTTATCTGGAGATGAAACTTGCTGCTTGACTTGGCATAACATACCCATGAAAGGTTGCTAGCAGGTCTACATGAGGTGGGTCCCAAGTCCCAGCCAGGGTAAAGAGCCCACAATGAGGCTACTGCCCCTGTGGGACTGACTTCTGAAAACCAACTATAAAGTACTTCACACTTGAGTCTCGTTTTATTTCTATGTAGCCGTCACGGCTCCTGTGGGGATGGTGTCTAAACACTCTCATGGTGTTTGGGGACAGCATCCTTATCCTGACCTCCCTGCCTGGGTGAGATCAGGCTCCTGTCTCCCTAGGACCTCAGATCTGCAGGTACCAACAGCCCTTTTTTTGAGGGAACTGTCTTCTAAAATATAGAACTGCAGACCACCAGTTCTAGCTGTACAAGGAAAATGTGTATGAAAAAAATGAGACTAGGTAGTTTAGAGAGATTTTTTTGCCCAGTGCTTATCACAAATCCCCTTACAGCAAAAAATGTTTGCTGTGTCTGAACAATTTGCACTCAGGCTTTCCAACCTGTAGTTCAAAAAATGTAAACATTAGGCCATTAAGATTTAATTGCCTTTTATATTCTCCATGGAAGCTTTTACTATGAACTATTCATAAGCACGCACAGGGCTGTCCAAAAACCACATTAGGGCTTTGATTACAGAAAAATGCGCTCAGGAACCACATTGCAGTGACCTGCCCGTCACAAGGACCTCAGTCCTCCAGAGAGACCCCAGCCCAATGGGCAGGAGCAATGCAGTGGCAATGGGACAGTTGAGGACCACACTGGTGCCCAGTGAGGGTGCCGACCCTTTGTCACTTAGACCACAGCAAGCACATTATTCCTTTGCTGTTAAATGTAGGTATTTGACTTCAATTTCCTGCTCTTGTTTGATAGCTAGAACAGGCAGAAATCTCCTGCTTGAAATTTTTTCCTACCTCAGATTGCTCTTCATCAAATATGGAGGGTTTTTCCTCCCACCAAGGTATTGTAGTGCAAATTTTAAAGCAAAATACAATTCTGATTTTAATTAAGCAGTTTTCACATAACTATTTCATAAAATACATTCCTTTTGTGGTGTTGAAACTCCTTCTTCACTGTTCCTCCTGCAGTATTTGCATCCATCAGTTCTAATAGACAGCAGAATAATCCTGGCAGATTTTAGGGCATCGTAACTTTTTGTTTTCATTACTTTTTCAAGGTTTCCTCAGTTCTTTACAAAAGTTACAGAGATGTAAACTTAACCTCTTTGCTCTATGATAGCATATATGTACTTTAACTGAAAAAACGAGGAATTACTGAGTGTAAAAAGGAAAATCAAAGGAAAGTGTAAGCAATAATTCTGGACAGAATGGTTAATTTATCAGAAAAAGGGGACAGTCTCTGAAAAAGAAAATAAAACTAGCAAAACATGGACTCTTCCCTTGACTGAGCCATGTCCAGATTACAAGCCAGTGGAAATGTTCCCCTTAAATTCCAGGCATTTGAGGTCAGATAATTCCGTGTAGTATCCCATTTTTAGCCCACTCCTTTCTGATCAGTTGAGGCCCCTTGAACGAGTCATGCCTTTCTTTTATAAGAGGGTATAAATGCCTCCAATTTGACTAAAGACAAAGCAGTAACAGTGTAATCACAGGCATGAAATCCCTTCCAATTCAGTGGCTGGAACACACTCGTCTGCCTTCATCTTCAAAAAGAAAGGACCGACACTTAAAGAAAGTCCCCATGTTCCTGATTAGTTGTAAGACCATGAAAGCAACTTTTATGGAGATAAGATTATATGCTTTCTTTACATGCGTTTAAACGTCATTCTTAACTTTTAATGGCAAAGGTATGTAGGGACAAAGTATGTATAGTACCATCATAAAAAAATATATCATAATCCATTTGTTCTTCGCAGTTGATGCTCTGTTAATGCATTATATTCACAGCTGCCTTGATTGGGAGAAATCTAATAACACGAAACTAGACCACTAATTTTCGACCTCTTATTTCTCGGTTTCCTTCAAGGGGTAAAGAGCTGTTTTACTGAAGCCTTTTTAAATTACATTCGCTGAGAATTATACAGTAAAACTCATTCAGGAGATTATTTCTTTATAGAGAAAATGTGAAACTACCCAAGCCTAGAGCAGCACTGGGAACAACATAATAAGCCTTTAGTGCTGCAATCCAGATCACCTCCTAGTAGATATCACCATTTCTCCAGAAAATAGCACCCACTAGTATATAATGTGCATCCACCTTTTTACTGCCTGGAGGTAAGATTTGTTTCCTTCCCTTCAGCTCATTTTCCTTGTTAGTACAAACTCTGCTTTTCCTACATCTCTCTTTCCCTCGCTGAACATTACCTCCCACACCTTCGCCGTGCTGTGCTCAGCTTCAAAGGAACAGAAACCTCCAGACAGCTGTAAGAAATAAAGTCAGACCTCCAGTAATAGCTCCTGGTCTATCTCAGACAGTAGCATTACTCTATTTTCTCACCGTATTTAGCTTCCCTGGCACCTCCTCCACGACAAGCAGTGTGTCCCCTTCCATCATGCCATACTGCAAGCAGGCTGAGCAGGCAGAGATGCAGGAAAGGGTGAGCAGAGCGGAGGCACCTTTGTTTTCTCTAGTCCTACCTATTTCTCAGAGCGCTTTTATGGTCCTTGTCTGAGCTCTGTCTGAGCACTACACGCAGCTAAAGGCTGGCTCTACAGGGGAAGCATTGAACTTTGCAAAGGAACAAGTCGAACATTGATACCTCTTGGATTAAAACAACCAACCAAGTCAATGCTGGGCACATGGCCCTCACCTTCCTAAGTGTGTTTTGTCCACTTAGACACAATGGAGATCAAAACTGAGTGAATGGATGAAAGCTGCTGTATCACCACAAACCACAGAAGGAACACACGTTGGGTAAAACAATTCTGAGAAATATCTGTTTGCGAAATATCTTCAGACTCCTCCACGTAAAATGCAGCACGTCTTGTCACATCTGTATGTATACGCATATTGTAGTCTATGTTGTACACACATTTCGACATAACTTGCACCTCGTACACAGATTTTTAATCATCACACAGCACTCATTTCCAGCACGCGTTGGTATATCTGAACCTACAGCATTTTCAGTTTGCAGCAGGTACTCCCGAGTCACAAGCTCAGCCTAATTTTACAGCCTGATCTGTGATGATCACCCAGAAAACCATGTCATTTTATAAAAAGACCAAGAAATTATTTTTGCTATTAAACAACTTCATAATCTTGCTCAAACCATTCTCTTCTTTAATTTCCTCGCCTCTAATCGTCTTTTGCAACCTTTTTTTTCTGCAGTTCTTTTATAAAGATGAAATTAAACACCACACTGTGGCTCAACTACACAAGACTCATCTGCTCTAAATGTTCACCTACAACATCCTCTTGATTGCCTGGGCAGGATACACAAGAAGAGAGGACCTACGGTTTCAGATCAGCTATCAAAAATTGAATAGTGAACCAATTATCCCAAAATTGGAAAGGTCAACAGCCCCACCCTAAACATGTTGGGTTTTTTTTTTGAAGCAGCAGCTCAGATCATATCGTAGCCACAATGTTATTTAAATGGACTTCCTTTCGAATTTAATTTACTGCCAAAGTTTATTGAGCTTATTTTAACACCATAGTGGGAGATTAAAAATTAAACTATCCTTTTAACTATTTTTATAAAGGTTACATTAGTACATTTCATTTCTTTATTGCTTTGCTGAATGTCAAGGTGCAGAGCACTCAGCAGAGCCTGACAGTGACTAAGAGATATAAAGGTCACGTTGTGCACATTTGCTTCAAAAGTTCAACCTTTGCTTTACCTAGAGAATGATTCACAAATTACTGCCTACCACAAAAACTAATAAAAGAAGGGGTCATCCACATCCAGAGCACCAGAGACACTACAGGACATCCTGACCTGGGGAAACCTGCTGGTCCCTCAGGGCTGGCTTTTCATTTTAATCCCAGTGGTGTTTGAAATCTCCACGCAAAGCTCACCTCTGCCTACAAGGAGCGACACGATTGCACAGCCAAGGCTCTCCGCTGCCGCTGGCTCAGCACCTTCCACTTGCAGCTTGAGTGTGAGGCGTTTGTCAGCGTTCCCTTTGATCTCCTCCAGAACCCTGGAATCCTTCAGAGGCCCAGAGCAATAATAAATATTAATACACAAATTAACTATTAGCAATAATAAAATACGTGAGGGATGATAACATAATAGGTGAAAACAGTAATGAATTCACACTGAAGAATGCGTCTGCCCCAGTCTTACCCCAAGCACCCACACACATCTTTTCTTTGTCATTAGCGTATCTTAAGACAATAATTTAAAAATTCATTTAAAACACACATCATCTGTTGAATTTTTTTTTGTCCACTTCAAAAGAGCAAATTTGTCATAGCAGGGATTAAATTGAATTAAGAAAAGAAGTATTTAGTTAACAGGGCACTTGACTTTTATTACAGACAAGTATATCACGGTTATTGCAGTTTTATTATTCTCAAGGTTGGGGGTTTTTTTCAGGAACATCTCTGAAGTCATTACTGCTTGGGGATGTTTTAAAATTCAGGATGTGAGCAGAAGCAGAGCAGGGAAAGAAGTGTTAGGGGGTGAATCCACAGCCAGCTCAGCGTCACCAGCACTAGTGGCAGCACTGGGGCTGCTGAATTTTACCTCTGAGGCTCTGCTACGAGATGTGCAAGCCAAGCAGCTCACCAGTGCATCAAGAGGTGCTGCAAGGTCTGACATGGGGCTTTGGCTGAAGGAAGAAGTCATCTGCAATGGCTGTCAAAACCAGTCTTCTGCTGAGAGAATGACCATAGCCAGTGTGGGCCAAGGAACTCCATCCTCTTCTTTTTCTCCACCATTTCTGCTCTCGCTCCCCACTGAGTCCTGTGTCTTTGAGCTTCCTGCCCCACCGCGGGTGGCTGAGGCATCAGGGCTGTCCTGCAGCTCTAAATGCTTTGGCACCCACCTGCACAAGGCTGGTTACACACAGCCCTTCTGCAAGCCCCAAGAGCAGAGGGGCCATGGCTGACAGCTGCTTGTCCTTTGCATGAGGCACCAAGAGGTGCCCAGGGCAGCACTTTGTGCCTGCAGCACCTTGAATACCAGTAGCAATAACCTGCAAACAGTGTCCAGCAGCATGTCACCAATGCAGAGCTCCCCAAGCCCTAGCTTTAAAAAAAAAAAGAAAAAAAAGAAAAAAAGGAAAAGGTTTTAGTGATAGAGTTCAAGCCGTGGAGCTGCACAGGAGTGAAACACGCTGGGGCTCTTCATAGTGTGAGCTTTTCGGTCCCTTCTCTGCTTCCGACATCACCACGGATGTAACAGAGAGCAGAAACCAAGGGAATTCTGTGCAACTGCCTGAGAACACAATTCAGCAAGATGTGAAAACCCACCCAAGCATTTTGGCCATGCACTGCCGTGGCCTGTCCATTCCCCTGAGTAGCCCGCAGCGAGCAGTTGCCACATCTTGCTTTTTACGCGGTGTGGTTTATGCTAGTTTATTTTTGATTCTGTTGTTATGAGGTTTGACACGTGTCCGCATGCCGGAGGGTGCAGAGCTTAGGCCCTGTGAAAACCAGGGTGTCGCAAGCGTTTAGCAGGTTCTGCAGAAGACGGCACAGGACCATCTGCGAATGCACCGAGCCTTGCTTTCAGCTAAACCAAAACTGGGTTGCTCTTATCATTTGAAACAGGGGGTTTCTTCAGTGGGGAAGGAGTATATTGTTCTATATTCCTTCTGATGGCTTTTTTTCACCCGTTTTCTTTCTATACCTGCCTTACCTTTCTATTTTTTCTGGCTAGTGTTATATGCAAACTTTCTAGGGCCACAGGCATCTCTGCACATTATCAGCTTCAATGGTCGGTTGCTCTAGAATGCGCTTAAACTTGAGAGTTTGTTCTCAATTTGACCCCCTAAGNGGAGAGGGCAGCAGTGTCCTCCCCACCATCAGCACCACTGGAAAATCACCCCCGCCACCAGCTGAAGAGATGTCAGACAGGTTTAGAAATGAGCATGCGAGCTTCTCGTGCAACTGAAAGTGTGCAAGTGTCAACTGTTCCTATCAGAACATACACAGCCTGGAAATAAAGAGAGAATGAGCAGGAATAAAATACAGTGCATGGAAATGCCCCCTGGTGAGCAAAGATGCGGCAGGTGTTGCACAGCACAAAGAATAGTATCCATGCAAAAAAATCCACCTTAATATTTGGCCCCATCTTCCTGATCTATCTATTCCTCCTGACCTGGGACTTTTGACTTTTCTTTGCTCTCTACCTGGCAGCTTCCCCTTTACAAATTCAGGACCCCATGGGTGCTGGGATCCCCTCTGAGGTGCTGTCGTTCCTGCCTCCTGCACGCCCCAGTGTGCTCTCCAAAGCATCTACATTGGCATGTGCAGCCTATAATCAGTGGTGAAATACTTTAGGATTCATTTCAGTGAAGGATGGAAAGCTTGAATTCTATATGACATTGTCTGGTAATTAATACTGGGAAGAGACCCTGCCCAGTGTAATAATAGCTATAAAATTCCATCAACTACACCAGACAGAGAGAATAAATGAAATTATATGATCATGATGATGATGACGATGATTATTATTATTATTATTATTACTTTTTTTTTCCTAACTTCTGCTAAATCTTGTAACAACCTTCATGCACTTCCTTCCTTTCAGAGTGACTTCTTGGCAGAAAAAGGAACTAAATCTCTAAATGGGACATCACGTCATTTCAGAATGAGTCAAGGTCAGGCAGTTCATTTTTTTAAGCACAAACCCCCTAACTGCTCCCTGTTAGCCAGGGAGAAGCTGCCTGTGTCGTTCCATCTGCCAGATGCCGCGTCTGTGCAAAGACAGAAAATAAACAGGAGCAAAAGGGAGGCTGCAGCACACTACCAGAAACATCAAGCGATCCAGTGTTGCAGGAAGATCAGGTTTAAAGACTAAATTCTTATGAGCTGCAGTGAGAGAATCTTAGTAATATTGCAATAGCAAAAGGAGCATTGCCCCGCCACAAATCTCCTGCGCTCTTTCAAATACCAGTTCCACTGTGACAATCACCACGGCTGCTGGTTAGAGTCCTTTGACTATGAGCCAGTTTATACAATTAATAACGCATCCCTGCCCAATCAACAGAACGATCCGTCCTTGCCCCCAGGTACTAATCATGTGTCAAGACAATTAATTGCAGCGGTGTACTATGTGAGGAAGGTTGACCTGAATGTAAAATGTGGCAATTTTTCTGAAGGGCCCAAGGCAATGATCATCTGAACATCCTCCCTTGCAGTAACACTACCCTCTCTAAATGAGAGAGGAGAACTTAGTCAACATGAGACCTAAAAACCAAACCTCCCTCTGGGTTCAAGCCCATGCGATCTGGAGCACCCTGCCACCTCCCACTGAGCAGAATCATACTATTCAGCAAAGGTTGCAATTTTCCACTTAGATTGGATAAAAAGTCTCTGGATGGCTAAACTTAAAAGCTGATAAACCGCAAAGGATCTTTAAGACAATTTTTTTTTCCTCCCATTGACTTTGCTTCTTCACAAGAAGCGTTTTTCTCTCAGAAGCCTGGTCCTGCGTGAGGGAAGGCTTGCCATTGATTTTCATGGAAATATGACCAGACCTTCCATTAGTCACCATCTTTCTGGGCACGTAATTGAGAGCAAATGAGGGGAGCTGGTCACAAGCCTGAGAATATGGACTTCTGGCATAAAAATGAGTCAATATGTCAAGGTCCTCTTGGGTTCACTTTGTCTTCTCTTCCACTTCTTTCTTGAAGAGGGGAAAACTAGACTGGGTCTGTGCAAGGCGGATAGAGTCACCTCCAGCAACCCCCTCCCCACCTTGACCTCCCATCATCTGCTTCTGGTGCTGCTCTGCACATCACAGCCAGGGGACAACCCTTCCCAGGTGAGGGGACCAACACATATCATTGCAATTAGACACGGAGCATCCACAAGCCTTTTGCATCATCTGCAAATGGGGCTACCTGGTTGTTGGCAGGGTGAGAAACAGCCCTGACAGCATGAACTATGGCAATGGGCTTGGCAACTTGGGAGCTACTATCCCATCACTGCCTCACCTTGTATTTTGATTTTTCACTTTGACTGGCTGCTCCCAGTCATCGTTGTCATCAGCAGTAAGAGGTACTGGGCCACATGTTACAAATGCATGTGCTTAATCATCTTGATATTGAAGAGGAACTTTGTAGATAAGAAGAGCTGTTGTCTCCGTTTCACAGAGCCAGTGTGCACCCTCCAGGGCTGCACAGGATGACTGCAGCTGCACAAGGCTCCGGTAGCATGGTGTAGACATCTCATTGTGCAGAACCAAGGGGAGAAAAGCCCCACCAGTGCTACAAGGGGGGATTTAACCTCACACACCACTCCAGGACCTGGTGAGTCTCACCAAATCCATCTGCTACTGTAGACTGAAGATAACAGTATTGAAAAAACAAGTAGATGTGGCACTTCAGGGCATGGTCTAGTGGCCATGAAGCGTTGGGTAGAAGGTTGGACTTGACGATCTTAAAGGTCTTTTCCAACCGTAATGATTCTATGATACTATTCTAACATTTCCCCACTTTGTTAGATCTCTCCTTTGCTCATCCTCACCAGCAAAGGACACAGTCAGCCTTCCCAGCTCCTTTGGTACATGCTATTGCGAGCCAGACCATGCCCGGAAAGTATCGCTCTCCTCCTCGTCCTGTTGTGAAAAGCCACCCATCCTCTAGTCATCAGTTTCTCTCATGTACAACAAATTGCACTCATAATGGGCCAGCCCAGGCAGAATTCCCCTGAGAGCCTGAAATGACATTTTTCAGGATCTGACAATAAAACACCACTTGTGCTCTGCCTTTCATCTGTTTACCTTTTCGGTTAAGCTTTCACTCCGTGCATTAAAGAAATGAGTCATCCTCACCATCTCTCATGCGCTCGCACTCTCGGTACCTTGCCTTAATCTGCAGTTTTTCACTATCACCTGAAATATATGCTCCTTAATCTGTAATACTACTTTATGGGGGGAAAAAAACACTAAAAATAAATCATGGTTATAATGAGAAGCTTCCAAAGACTCTAATCCTAAAATGCACTCCTATAATAACACAGAGGAATCTCCCCGCTTGGTATTAAAAGGATAATTTCTCAGTGCATCCCCAGTTTCACAGATACACACGGCTCTTCATTTTCACCGGCAAATGACTCCATAGATTAACGGAGAGACAAAACTCAATCAAGCATGTCTGTCAGCGTGATTATGGCCTGGCTGTAAAGCAATTTCACAGAATGGGAGAGGATCATGATATACCTATCACAGTTTAAAAGCCTTCCTCATTGCTCCAGATTTACATAACTTCATTCAGTGCTGTAGATTAAAGGTTCCAAAAAAAAAAAAAAGAAAATAATATTTGTCCATAGGGATGGGAAATGAGCAAAGCTTTGGCCCTTGAGGTAGTTCATCATTCGAACTAGGTTTTGCACCTGCAGAATTCTCCTCTGTCTATTTGGTAATAGCCTGTGGCATGCACACCCCCCATGTCTCTAAGAGACTATTTGTGTATTTGTTTCTTTTATCAAATAAAAAAAATAATCACATTTTAAGAGGCTAAATTAGAGGTCCCATTGCTTCAGACTGGCTCAGGCTCTGGAATTCAGTGGGGAAAATGTAGCCCTTAACTGGTTTAGGAAAATACACCAAGATTTGTGCTCTTCTCTCTGCCTGCAAAGTCCAGAGTGACTTCAGTACACCTTCAAAAATCCCCCCCCCAATAGCAGTTTTAAAGCCAGATCTATCCATGTAGGTTACCGCATTCAACCATTTTCAACTTCTGACATGCCTTCAAATCCTAAATCTGACTTAAT
>WEIS01038900.1:0-29370 GCA_013389965.1 Todus mexicanus | reverse complement strand
CTAGACCTTTCTGGCTTTAAGTATATAGCCACTTAGTTCTCCTCTTATGTGCTCCCCCGAGAGGTTTTCGATCACCACAGAGTGCTTTGTGTGGGTCTTATAATCAACAGCCTCCAGTACAGAACTGAGACTGTACGCCCATCACTAGCTGTTCGTTGGCCGACTTCAACTAGAAACCTGGGAAAGAAATCTCAAAATGAAACCATCCTGACACTTGGATCACTCAATTATAATTTGACCTTTAAACATGGAGCACTAACCCCACTTCTCTGTTTGGTTTTTCAGTTACTTCTGTTCTTCACAATCTCCTCCCTTATCTAGCCCCTTGTTTCCTCAACCTGAACAGGTGCTGTGTGTGGATTTTGGAGAAACACTGTTTTTTGGAAGTGTATTGATGAGGTGGTATGTAAAGTTCTGCCTCTTTTAATGTTTTCTTTTACTCTGTTTTAGATGTCTCCTGCACTAAGTAATTGCAATGAACCTTTGTGGGAGAAATGAAGAGACTCCTCCACCCTTCTTCAGAATTTGCCACCTTATCCCAAATGCTCCCAAACACATTTAAATCACAGAGTTGGAGCTCTTCACAAGTTGGTCCCTCTTCTGCCTCTTCATCTCTGGTTCCAAAGTAAAATATGTTCAGGAATGTAAATTCCTTTAAAATTGGCTGCAGTCTGTAGTTTCCAAGGAGGCAGTGTAGCCAGAGTCTGTTGCAGGAGATTGAATTCCAGCTGAGGTTTAACTTGCGCCCGCTTCAGGTGCTGCATGTGGGATGGCGGAGCCTGCCCAGTGCTGCTGTGGTGCACAGTCCTCCTCATCCTCCAGCTGGTCAGCATCAGCAGGAGAAGTTTTCTTCCTTGCTGTGTATGGCTTGCCTGGGTAAGCTGGACCACAGCTTTGGCTTTCCAGTCGTGTTTGTGCTTTTTTCCAGTGGTGTATACATAAGAGCTTGAAAAAAAAAGAAGTATTGTGACTATCTCAGCAGCTTACAAATAGCATAAAGTGCTGAGATGGCTGAAGAAATAGTTTCTGTAGAGACAGATACAAGCTGTCAGCTAATGAAATGCTAATCTATTCACAACATCCTTATGATTATCTCATACATTGTAGGAGACAGATGTTACTTGTTGAATGTTCCCCGTAGGAAGAACGGTCATACTTGATCTCGCTGTGCCTCATACAGGACTTGAGTCAACCACGGGCTGCAGCACGTGTCAAAGTTTCATCAATGCTGCTGAACGAAGGACTTCCTTAAATATAAACATGTTCATAATTATTCGACATATTTAAGGGCTTTGTGCTTCACTGTGTGATAAGGGAGTGAACAGGGCCTGTAGGTGTCAGTGAGCAACTGGCTCAAACCTTAGTTTTAGGTGAAATCATCCACTTCTGCCATAGTTTACAAGAATTCGCAGGTGGTTTCCTTATTTGAAGGTGGCTTCAATAACAGCACTTGCAAATATACAATAGGATCATCAATCCTGATGAACACCTACAAGCATGACTTGCTGTTTTTAATTAGGAACATGGAGTTGAAACAAAACATAACAATTTTGTGTGATCTGAGTGCTGTCTATTTTTGACAGGGAGGAATTAGGGAATGAAACACTTCACATGATTGTATTTCTCTGGGTGTATGGTGGCCAAAAGCTCTGGTGGAATTAAACTGAGCTGCACCATGGGAGACTAGAAAGCTTGAGCTGGAGGTAAAGTCTCACGTGGAAATGAGCAAAACAGGTCACTGAGTACCTCCCGTGTGAAACCACAGGTACGGTATCAAACAAGGTGCTTTGTTTACAACTTTAAAACTCCCTTTCCACCCCAAATCATCGATTTCTTAGGGAATTGAAAAACCTTATTCCCAGACAGCTCTGGTTCTGATGCACACGGCATGGCAAAAGAGAAATTTCCTGCTGGGCTTCCTGCTAGCGGCTGCCGAATTCCCCTGAAACACTCTGAACATCATTATCAGCCCGTTCAAATTAATATTTCCTCCTACGTTTGTGAGGGATAAAAGGAAGTTTGTTTGTTGCTGTTGCCTAATGTATCCCACGGAATTTTCTTCGCAAAACCAGCTCTGGCAGTGGGTACTTCCTGGCGAATTTAAACCTCCCTAGGGTGAGTGGATCAGAACCCTGGGCCCTCAGCTTGTCCAGCCTGTCGTTAATCCCGGAAATGCCCTGGGCCGCAGTCGTGATTGCTGAAATTCTTCCACAAACACTGATTGTAGAACTTCATAAAGAAAAGCCAGAGGAAATGAGAGAGCTCTTCAGAACATCATAAAATAAATAAACAGTGTAATTTATTGTTATAAACCTGACAAGGGCTAGCAAGGAGTACAATGGAATAGTCAAATAAGAGGAGCTGCAGCCCTGTAACAACTCCTCCATTCATTTGAAGCATCCCTATACACTAATTAGAAACTCAATGAAACTCAGAGGTTTCCTTCCTCTGAGGTTCAGAATTACTCGGTCAACAACCCTCAGTCCTTGCCAAACAGAGCTGGAGCGCATATAGTTCACCAGGAAATCCCCTGGGGCACACTGCGGGTCACTTACTGATGCTATCGTGTCATTTTATCTTTTCTGACCTTTTCAAGGTGTGCAGGGCTGTTTGGCTGGGGCTGCCGCTTCTGCTGACAGCCGGAACTGAGTTACTTTGAAAGTTGTGTGGAAAAATGTAGCAGAGAAAACAAGCTGGCACCGGCAGCTGCAGATGAGTCAGAGAGTCAATTTTCCCAGTTTGTTTCAGTAATGTTCTGAATAGAGATGAGCGTTCCGTTCACAGTGAATAACTTCCCTGATGAATTTTGCTGGTTTTCTACTTCGCATGAATTGGTCATGAAGAGAAAAAAAACTTTTTTTTTTTTCCCCCCCAGAAAAATGATTGAAGATCTTTTCTGTGAATTTCTGGATGGGCTCTCCTAGAGTGCAGCTAAGGGTGTGTATTTTTAGCCTGTGCTGCGTGTGGTTGTACTGATCGAAGCAGATCAAGCACTGGTTGTGAGCTTCGGAAATTTTTTTTTCGGTCGCTAAAGCTACAAAACTCTCATACCTAAAAGCTCACAGCTACCACCTGAAAGATGAACGAATTTTGGGGCTGGCTTCGTCTGGCTGTTTAGAACTAGTTCTCTCTCCCATGGTAGCTCTGCCAGGGTGTGTGGTGGCTAAACCTGTAATCAATGTCCCAGCATAGAATATACAATTCAGCTGCAAATGTACAACCCTCCTTTGTGACATCAAGCAAAAGTACAATTTCTGCTATGATGGGTACTAGATGAAGTTACACATTTCTAAGGGTTGCAGGATTAAGGTGTGTATCTGGTCATGTTAAGCAGTCGAACTCCAAAGTGGGGCAATAGCTTGACTTGTCCTTGATCAACATTCCCAGTCCAAAACAAAGACCTTGTTCACTGCTACACTCTTAAAATTTAAAACAGGGACACATTTTGATGGATGGCTGCCCCTGGCATTGCTGTGTGCAGGTTTGAATACTTACCTGGTGAAACTAGGGGATTTTTTTCTGCAGATAGACACAGAGAAGTAGGGGGAGCGCATAAGCTAAATGAAGGCCTTACACACACATCCATTTGCATCTTTATGTTTGTTTGCTCTTGTTGTTTTTGTTTTGTGTTTGTTTTTTTTAAAGGAATATTGTTTCCATGATTTAGTTACTGTTACAACCTCAGCTCAATTTCTAACGGGCTAAGAATGTACGGAAAGTCCTTGTGCTACTAAATACCTGAGTTTCAGGAGATTCAGCCTAAATTTCCCAAGGGCTCTGACAGGCAGTCCCCGACTACACCCCCTGACAAACACTGTACCTCTTAATTTTAACTTGAAAATTAACCAGGGCCAGTAGAAGTGCTGTCTTTGAAGAGTCTACCTAGCCACAAAAAGGAGCATGCAAAGAGCACTCTCTCCCCCAAGATAAAATTCTTTAGACAGGAATTACAAGGATAATCAGAACCAGGCCTTCCAAAACCTCAGCGCTTTTGAAAGTTAATAGACAGCATAAATATACTCTGTGCAATATCTGGGGAAGGAAAGTCGAGGAGGAAAACACAGCCAAGACTGCGCTGAAGGGCAAGAAACATTCTGCCTGCTTTGAGTTATCGTTGCAGCTAATAGAAGGATGATTGTGTATGAACTGTTCCACTTCAAACTCAGTGACAGAAGGATAGAGCCAAAAGAACCAAATTTTTAAAAGGCAGGAAGAGAAATTGCTTAGGTTTTTTAGCTGGTGAAAAAGGTGAAAGAGTTTATTTAGTTGTTTCCCCCACACCCCTTCTTTCAACCTGGAGCTAATAAAGGGTGCTGTCATGGAAACGCTAAAGACCAAACATAGTCTAAATTATCTGACCTCTGGCACAGGTAATACAAGTTTTGACTTACAGGGATTATCCAGAACTAAAAGCAGAGGGAATATAAGGTTGCTATTCATTCACACTTTGAACAAAGTCTGCCAAACAATCCTGGCTGAGGTTACGTTGATGTATGTCTCTATTGTACAGCGCATAGTAAAATGAGAACATTCAGTTTGTTTTATCCAGTTTTTCATTGTGCCTTTGGGCAAACACGACTCTTCATATTTTGCCAAGCAAGCCAGCATAAGGAATTTATGAAAAAAAATAATAATGTAGGAAACAGAGTGTTTTCAGGTTGAAATGGAAAGCAGATGCCTCCCAAGGAGTGAAGGCAATATAACAGGAACTTGTCCTGGATGAGTGGTGGGATGGATTTCTAAGGAGACACAGGTGACTTCAGAGGAAGTAAGAGACTAGAAAAACACTTTGCTGTATGAAGTTTAAAATGAAGGCAGGTTGCTGCAAGTGTGATGGACCTCGCTTACATTTCTGTGGTGATGGAGTGGCAAACTGGGTCTAGCAGGAATGGGAGAGGATGACGGGAAAGAGGAGAGAAGGATTAGGTACTGGACTGAAGCCATGAGATGTGTGTTGAACCCTCAGCTCGTCCTAAATTTCTCTGAAATCTGCTTTTTTGTTACTTCCAATGAGAGGAGCCTAAAAGCCTCATGAGTGGGTTAAAGCCCCTTCCCCAGCAATGAGCTAACTGAGGAGTTGATCATGGAAACACTAGAGCACTGCTCTCATTTCAGGAGGATTTAGAGTCAGATATGCTCCTGAACACTGAGGCATTTTGAGGAGCCTGCGGGAACCTGCACAGAGTAAACCGTACACTAATTTATCTGGGAACAGGTCCTGGAGAAAGCTTAACCAGTCCTAATGACGTAAGTGATAGCTCAGGTTCAAGTGAAAGCAGCTGGTTTTGGGGCTGCGTTGTCACTCTGCCCTCCCCTATCTTTGCCAAGATAAATGTTCTCCTCTTTACCTTTACTCATTAAAACGTCTTCTGAACCATCTCTGATAAATCAACTTAAGAACATGTTACCCTGCAAAACCAAATGGTGAAATTCTATGAGGGATTTTAATAAAGCCTCTCAGACTGTTGATAAGATAAGAAATGACAACCTATTAAGGGGTAAAGCTGCAGTGCTTTCTTATTTTTATTATTTACTAAAGCTTTAAATGATGAAGAGATTGGAGCAGGAAAAGGCCCCCTGGAAATAGGTATTTTTCAGTATTTGAAGAACTCCTTCAAGTTAATAGTTGTTCTGTGAAGTTCTTCTTCACTGTTTGCCATAACACATGGTTTTCTGTTCTCGGGCAGGTATTTGATAAGGAAATGCAATACTTCTTTCTCCGGCGTGAGCAAACAATTCTTGTGAAATGTATGTACTGGGTGCGTTGCAGGTCTAGATACCCCTTCCTTTACAAGGAAAGACAGATAGATAAAAATACAAAATACATCCTTTTCAAGGTGCTTTTTGTTTTCGTCTCTAAAGGAGTGGGGGAAAAGTCCCGAGCGCTGACTGAACAGGAAAAGCAGCACTCTGCTGTGATCCTTCCTTAACTACATGTGCCCATGGAAGGGTTATAGAACCTGCTCTGCACTATTTCTGTCCTTTCTCCGCTCTCTTCTGGTGGGTGAGGATCGCTGCAGCAGGTGAGAGCAACTATCCCACTGGATCAGCTTTTATCCCCTATAACAGCTTTCTTTGAGGGTTTGGAAAGGTGCTAACATACTCCAGTACCTCCAGAGTCAGCCTTCATGTTTTGCTACTTGGAAAGGCATAATCCTCTGAGGGTGTTGCTGGGGAGACTCATTAATTGCTCTCAGAGGCCGGTTCATTAACCTGATGTGTTGCAGGCAGCTTCGTGCAGGTGATGCTGGGCTGTGAGGCTGCTCCGCTGAGCTCTGTGGGGTGGCTGATTTATGGTGGCTCAGGACTTGGGCAGTTTGTGCAGTTGCTTTTTTTCAGAATTATGTGATAGCTTGAGAGTCAAGGCTGTCAGCTTCCTGTGGGGATGAGCAATGAGATTCTCAAAATGAGGATGCATCCTAATGGAGTGCCTCATTTCCAGAAGGTTCCACATCAAAATTAATCTTGGTGCACAAACTCATTTCCTTGCAAGATCCTGGGTTGTTTGTTGGTTTTCAGTCCCTGGCCCCCTGCCAAAGAGTAAGTACTGTAGTTTTGGGGAAGATAGATTATTTTCCACAGGTATAGGAACTGAATAACATGCTTCATCGTAAGAACAAGAGCTCAGCTCCGTTACGGAGATACGAGCATTGCCTCTTTCATACGTGAGTGCCGATCCAGGAATAAACATCTTAAATTAAAGCTGGCAGTGAAGAGATGTCGCTACCTGGGGCTGACAACATCACAATGCCCCTGAAATGCCAATCTTCCCGGTGACTGATGCTTCAGCTGGAACACAGTGCGCTGACTTTCCCTATCCAACAGGTAATCTTATTTTGGAATAACATCCTTTTGGAACTTTACCTGTATCTTGGATGAAATGGTAATATCTAAGCTCTGGCACTATGTCTGCCTACAGAGAATCACAGAATGGTTTGAGTTGGAGGGGAACTTAAAGATCACCCAGTTCCAACCCCCCTGCCATGGGCAGGGCCACCTCCCACTAGACCAGGCTACTCCAAGCCCTGTCCAACCTGATCTTGAACACATCCAGGGATGGAGCATCCACAGATTCTCTGGGCAACCTGTGCCAGCAGCCCACCACCCTCAGAGGGAAGAACTTCTTCCTCATTTCTAATCTATATCTCTTCTTTTCCAGTTTAAAGCCATCACCCCCCATCCTATCACTGTAAGACCTTTTAGTGGTTCATGGGTCTCTCTATAAATAGCAGTTACTATGTACGACTCTTTCATGTGTCATGGGTCCTGTAGAGATTTTAGTAGAAATGAAAATCATTGTTTATTTTAACTGAATGAAATCTTGGGTATGTTTAAAGCTGCTGAACAAAGCTTAACCCATCATTTGCCACTTGTGGGTGGAAGGCTTGGATGCATTGTCAGTGTGATGGGTCAGCGCTCACTGTTTGTATCATGTTGGGAAGTGCTAGAGTGTTAAGGTTTGTCTGTTCGTGTACTTCTTGGACAAAAGAAGCAGGAGAATGGTGGATAAAACATCCCTAACGGCTCGGTTAGGGAGTCAGTGCATTATTCGCTCAATAGGAGTTAGTCAGTCGATGCAAATGTTCTGCGGAGCTGCAAAACTGAAGTGAGAATGGAAGTAAGGAATGAAATCAGAGGTGTTAAACCTCTTAAATATTCTGGGTGGAAATTCAGGTGAAGCCGAAAGCAATGAAACTTCAATGTCAAAAGAGCTCTGGAAAGAAACTGAAATATTCTGTCCTTTCTTGACCAGTCATAGAGCTGCTGATATTTTATCTCTCTCAGAACATAATTTGTGAACACTGCGGGGAGAAAGGGGGTGGGGAGTGGGTTGAAAATCCCTTTGGTCTTCATTGCTGTTCTAACAAACTTACAGTTTACCATGTGAGCAGGGGGGGAGTTATTTAGTAGCCTTTAAATGTGTGTTTTCCTCAGTGTAATGTTTGAGCTTCAGCTAAACTTTTTAAAGCATACAGACCCTCCCATACCAGATTTTTCTAGCTGGAAGGTGAATTTCACGGGTAGCAGCCTGTAAAAGCTGCGTGGATATCATGTGGCTATGGAAACCCTTGATGTGACCCTGGGTCAGTGGGAAGTCATCCCACTGTTAGTCGAGTTTGCACCAGGCACTGAGACAACATGACGCTTTAAGGCGCAGTCAAGAACGAGTTAAAATTCTCTAGGGGGAAAACCTTTCTCTAAATATTTGAATTAAATTCTAAATGTCTCTAAAAGGCAATACACAAACTTTTGAGATTAGGCCAAAATGTACTTTAGTTCATATCTTTAGAGTGATGTAGAGTGATGATTGCAGGAGATAAGTTACCAAATTGAAAACAAGTGAGGAGACACGATGCTTTTCTATAGTACAGCCTGAAATAAATTACTTTCTTCTTTTGCCTAGTGAAGAAATTCATAAATAGCAAATTATCTGTTAACAGGTGTCTTGTTAAATGGCTCTTTGAAGTATCAAAGATGCAAGTAGTATAACAAATATTCAGGATTATGGTGTTCTCAAATAAAATGACTGTTTTTCATGAGCAGATGCAAATCTGCTTCTAAATCTGCTAATATCATGAAAGCCTCAAATAAACAAAGCTCTGTTTGAATGTTTAAGTATTTCAAAGTCTGTTATACATATAGTTTAAAGCCTCCATTCAGTGTAGAAGCTTTGTGATCTTCAGTCTTGTGCACATATCTGGTTGTATATATTTGTTCTTGCTAATGTTTAATCAAAATACCATAAATCCGTGCTAATGACTGGGAGTCCTATTATGAATTATTCTGTTTTTCTAATTCCTGATTGAGATAAAATGCAACAGTTTGTTCATTTTATTATAACTGTGTTCTAGGTTTAATTATTCGTGAGATCATAACAAAAGGCAATGCATTTTGTAAATATAACTGCTTAATAGGATGGCTCTTCAGTACAGCAATCTGATATTGACTCCTTAGTGAGGAATGAGTAATTCCTTTTTATTTGGATTATAAATCACGCAGATTACTGCAATATAGATTAGTAAATTCTGCTGTATTCTTGTGTTTTAAACCTGGTGATACTGTAGCAACAAACGCGTGTTTCAGCACTTGGTAAGATGAATGGAGTTTCCACCAAGGGACTGAATTAAAATGGTGTTAAAGAACTGGTTTATAGCAGTGTTTCATAATTACCTGGCACCAGGTGTATTTCCTGCCTAGTTTAACTGCATTTATTATCCCTCTCGTGTTGTATAACAGCTTCTACACGTAATGCCGCTCGCAAGACTCGGGTACATTTTTAACATTGTTAATATGCTGCATAAAATGAAAGCACTGCATGGACTGAGGTCCAGCTGTGGTTTGTTATGGTGAAATGTGCCCTGGTGCTTGAGTATGAATGTTATGGTGTGAGAGGATAGAAATGGCTTTGGTCATCAGAGCCCTTCTGCAGCTGGACTGCATGGGGGGACAGTGCAGTGGCTTCAAGCCTGGTTTGAGTTGTCTTTCCCTGATGCTGTAAAGAAAACAAAAGCGTGAAGGGCTCCCCCTTTCTCCATAGCTGCTGGGTTTTTTCAACATAGAAATAAGAACTTGGGGTAGAGATCAAGCTCTCTGTGCCACCATCTCCTCTGCAGTCCTTACTTTGCATGCGAGTTTTCTGCAGCATTCCTCTCCTCTTCTCTTTGCAACCTAATGAGATCACACAGCTGGAGTTTGTGGGCACAAGAAGGATGGGGTTTATCCTGGAAAGCCAGTTCTCCCTCTTAGTGTCAACTGTCAAAGCTGTTGCTACCTTTTCTTGTTCTCTTCCAACCAAAGTGATTCTGTGGTTCTATGATCCACACAGGGCCATTGACTCACTGTGGAGCCCTGTGTGAACTGGTCAGGGGGAGCCTGCTTGCTTTGTGCAATGGAGCCTGTCCACTGTCTGAGCAGTCGCAGTGCAGCATCAGCTTAGTTGGCATATGTTAGTGTTTGGTCCGTGTTTGCACCCCAGTAGCACAGCAGATGTCCTGTCATGAGGTAAACTTTGAACGCACTCCAAAAAATACTGTTTCTGTTGGGTCTGATGTGACCTGGGTCTGTTCTGTACAGTCAGTTTGTAGCGTACTGCAAATACACGAGTTTAAATCGTATTTTGTGGTAACCTGAAAATTTACATCTGAAGTGGCAAACCATCAGGAAAAATGTACAAACCAGTGCAAGCATGCTTCATGTCTGTCTCTTTAACTACATCTTAGTGCCGCTGCTTTCTGTGAGCTCATCAGCAATCTCAGAGTTATGTCTCTCAAACCCCTTTCATTATGATTTTAAACCAACTGAACCCTCCAGGTAATTCTGAAGAGGTGAAATTTCTCAATCTGCTTTATGGAAACAATTTCTTAACACTGTATATATCAAACCTACTAAAAGCACCTTTGCTAAATACCAGGAACTTTAAGGAACTGTGATGAGGAATGTGTTTTGCTTTGTTGTTACTCATCAGTGCAACTTCATATTTGCAATTTGGTGTAAGAGAACTACTGAGGCTTGTGTGCGCCATATGCCAGGCTTCTGTACCCTCTGTGTGCTGTGTTTCGTTTCTTGTCACCTTTACTTGGATACCCTCATGCTAGCCCAGCTAGTGGCAGTGAGAGTTCTGTTACAACAACATAATGACTTATTAAATCAACTCATGTTAAATGGCCAAGCATGGTTTCCCAGGTGTTTTTATGTTCAGAGATGTCAAAGGAGGAGTTGTCTTCAAACCAGTTATGTCTTTTTGTTGTATTTAAAGCTCTAATTTGCTTCTGCTGTTCCACCCTGAAAGATCTTACCAGGTGATCGATTATGTGAAGATACTGCAGGTATCAGCTGCCTCTTTCTTTCTTTACAAATAACTAAATGAAATGCGGGAAGAGAAGAAAAAATGATAGAAGAAAAAGCTGAGCTACTGTTATTTTAAACATCATCTTAGTTAAGAAAACGGAGCTAAACCCAATCCATTCCATACAAAATATTCTGGGTCTATATTTTATCCAGGTTCCACAAAGGAATTGATTGAGAGCTGCTGTGGAGCTGGACAACAGTGGGCTATAGACAACGGGGAGTGCACAGAAATCCCTGTAAGTGGAACGGATGGTGATATCTGCAGGTATGTAAAGCAAAACTGAGCAGTTTAGATTAATGCAGAGAACAACGCTTTAAAAGAAATCAAATGGTTGTACAATTCATGGGATGTCCAGGAGACTGGGAATAGTTTCATTCATTGTATAACTTGCTGGTAGACTGGCAGTGTGTCTTGGCAAATTAGAAAGGAGGACTTCCTCCTCCCTTCCCCCAAAACCAAATCTAAACAAAAGCCTTTTAGGATTTCTTTTCCTCTCCTGCATGAGCAGAACACCAATTTTTGTTTCCCAGTTTTATGCACATCTGTGGAGTCGCAGATAAATAGAAGGGCAGAGTTTGCCTTCCGTTTGGCAAGTGCTAAACGCGGTGATTATCCGTATCATCAAATAATGTGTTGGTTGTCCAGTATGAATGGCTGCTGGTTCTGCTGCCTGAGTTCTGCTGGAGGGGGGACCGTACGCCTTGATAATGCTGCCAGTAGCAGCAGCATCTGGTCTGGATGAGGGTGCCAGATTCAAACCATGCAGCAAGAGAAGAAGAATGGGTGCAGAGTGACATGGACAGTGTATTACATGAGCTGCAGCTCATCCTTTCTCTCCCTCCTTCCTCCTGCTCTGAAACAGGCCATAGGGAGAGATGAAGGCAAAGTTATCTGAGACTCACATGCTGCAACATAAGCCAGACGGATTCTTTAAGAGTGATCCCAACGTTAAAAAGTTTAGCATGATTGGTGTTATCAAAGTTAGTATCATTGCACCTTTCTGAAGCTCCTGAGAGATTAAAATCCTCCCCTCACTGCCCTGGGATTTGGCATGACGTAAGTGATACATACCAACTGTCTATGAAGTAAAGACAGATTAAAAAATTCCAGCCTTGGCCTAAGTAGGTGCAAATCCAATGCATTAATGAGTTGCACGTGCACATCTGAGGCTGAGGTTAGATGAAAAAAACAGATTCTAAATGTTTCAGTCCGTGGGAACCTTTTGGGATTTAAAAGGCTAAGAGCTCAGGAGTTCAATCATTTTACTTTCAAAATTTCAATTGTGCTTCCATTTTAAAGATTTAAAACCACCGGTAAATATTTCCACATAAAGAAAACATTTCATCTAAAAAGACACTGAAATCCATGGCCTTGGAACCTTTGAGAGCAGAGACAGAATGTCACCAGTCCCACTGTGGGATGTCCCAGTGCGCAGAGCTGGTCACTACTCACATCTCCAAACCTCAGGTGTCCCAGAATGCCTACAAGTGATGCAGGCTCCCAGGAGTCTGCCACTGGCTTGACTTGGTATCTAAAGATTTTTAAAAGTAGAAGAGAAGTGCTAATTGTAAAAATTAGTTCCTGTTCTGTCCGAATTGTCTATAAATACTCAGGTTTTACAACCGACCATCACTGCACTGAGGGATTGATTTTTTTCAGCAGACGCAAACAAGTGAAGCCTTGCCAGTGTCTGCTGAGGCTGTAGATGATTTATATGGAGACTGCAGAGTGAGGCGTCTGTCACTTCCAAAGCCATCTTGTGGTTTGCAAGTCTCAAAAACTTAAATGTTAGAGCTACGTGTGGATGTATCTTGATGTTCTTGGCAATTCTTGTACCAGCTTGATCTATCTGTGTGTAGTGACCACCAACGCTGACTGAAAGGTGGGAAGTGGGGCTCCCTAAAAGAAATCACGTGTAGTGACTAGGTGAATAAACTTAAAATGAAGGAAGCTACAGGAAATCCTTAGAAAGTCAGGTGTAAAAACACTCTCACAAGAGGTTGGACCCCTATCTGTGTCAGGAATGGAATGTTTGGCTGATGGAATCTTGTCTGACCCAGTACAGTGATTTTTATCTCATAATTGATAAGCGTTTTATCATAACAGGGGCGTGTTTATCTGGGTGGCATTTACATCAGCTGTACAAATATGAACCCTATTTTTTTCTGACACCATGTCCCAATTAGAGACTCACATCAGTTTAATACGTTGACGTCACTTCAGTGATCTTAACTCATCAACTCTTTCCCTAAAGCAGAAATGTTCTGAATCTTCTTTGAACCAAGACTTCATTTATCTGGTCCATGAAGAGCAGGTTTGTGAAGAGGAAATAGGAGAATGTGGTTAACACTGTTTATTCCCAGTTCATCTCCTGCTAATAGAGTACCTGAAATAGAGCTGTACTCATAGTTAAAATATACTAGAATAAAATATGGCCAGTGATACTGCAGTGCTCCAGACAATCTTGCTTCTAGTCTGTTTTTCATACATGAAAGGAATTTCTCAAGACTAAATGTCACATTTCAGAACATGAATCTATGCAGATTTCACTGTTTTAATACAGTAAACGCTTAGCACATATAAAAATGCTTCTAGTAGCATTTTGTCATTTCTATAAATGATGAAAACATTTCAGTTAGCTTTTATTTATTTTTTAAAGGAAGTTTGGAGCAATAATAGTTAAATTACTGTTACTTTAGTATATTTTGGTAGTAACTATTCATTGTTCAAAAAATTGTATTTCTCCAACTGGCAATTAATACTGGATTAGAAAACTAGTTTCCTTGAAAACAAAGCACACAGAGGTGGTAATCCTTTTCCTGTGTCCAACTCAAACCACTGCTTCCTAGTTACAGCTCTCTTATACTATTCAGCATAAAAACATTGATGTAAAACTCCCACAACAGACCAGTGGCATCAGGAAAGTGGCCAAGTGGCAATCGCTGCCTGGTTTCTGCTGGAATAAGAGACATCCCTTTCCTTTTTTTATTTTTATTTTTTTTTTTTCCCTTAAAGCATTAATATGAAAGCTGTGAATTGGAAATCCATCCTTGTCAGAAAAGGAAAGGTTTTGTTTCCTAGGAGAACTCTATTTTGTTACAGTAACCTCTGACTGATAAAAGTTGTTTCCTTGCAGATATTTCTGTTGCAGGAGAATTGCTTTGCTATGAGGCACTGGCTGTTAAAAGGCATCAACATCTCGCTCATCACGACCCATGAGGCAGTGTGCCCTGTGACAGTGCAGCAGCAAAAGACAGTTAGACATCAAGGTTATTCCTGGGAAAGGAAAAACTTTACTTAATTCCTTCATGCCACCAAATCTGTTCAGAACAGGAATTTACCCTTACTCGTAACATAATACGTTACTTCATCTGAGTTTTAACACCTTCATCTGTGTCACATGCCCAATCTACAGGTCACATACTCAACATAACCCTCTCAGGAGAACTCTTGTGTCCTGCAGCTTTCTGTCCTCATCCTTCCCCATCACAGGCACGCACTCCTTCTGGGTGCTGCTGGTTTCTGTGGTGCATTCGTTGAGAGACAGGTCATGGAGTGAAGCCAAGGGGACTATGAGATTTTGTTTGCCCTTTAGTGTACGAACGAAAGAAGCACGCACCTCTTTGAAGGGGGTGTGTGTGTGGAAATCCTCTACAGAGTTTAAAACAGTAGGGAAGAATATTTGATTCTTTCAATGAACCTCTATTAAATTTCACTGAGGAATTTGCTATTTAGATTTTTCATGTTTCATTTCAACCTTCAGTGAATCCGGTTAAAATGTTTGATTTGAAGAGCTGTATATAGGAAATGTGCGTTCCCAAAATATTTCACGTATAGTGATCGAGTCACCCGTAACCTTCTCTTTGATAACTGAAGTTAGGGGAAAGCTTAAAATTCTGGGTTACAATCTCAGGGCTGTGGAGGAGACTTTGTAGGGATTTTGTGATGCGACACTTGCCTTAAGTCCTGTCCAGAGTTTCAGTCCTCTGGCTAGTGAAGAAGTAGGTGTGTACAGGTGTGTTTCCCATTCCCCACCTTCCAGGGAATGTTTCTCTTTGTTTTCCATTTCTAAAACCTTCTGATGATTTTGGAAAAGTAGAACACAGGGAAGAGGGAATGTTGTGCAAATATAGATGAACTGTAGGGGATATTAGTGGCCAGACTTTGAGATACAGTGACCTAAACAGAAGAATTCTTGAGTGTTGATCAGTACAACTTTTTATGAAAAATGAGGAAAAAAAAAATAGATCCTGCCAAGGTCAGTGGTACTGTCTGTATTATACTGGTATTGACACACATGGCAAAGAGAGACCAAGGCTGTGAGATTTATTGTGCATCCAATAGATCTGGGGTGGTTTGCACCCCATTGTGATGTCTTCTCAGTGTCAGTGACCACTAGACCCTGGTGATACTTTGCAGAATTGCCCAGAAGCAGTGTTGCGTCTCCACCGTGAAGGAGAACAGCTGCCTGGCTGGCATGATTGCCGCGAAAGAAGGAGATGTGTGCGGACTGGAGGAAAGTGATCCCTGCGGAGGATCATCCTATAAGGTAAGTTGCTCTGACGCTACTATAGGGTTTGTTCCAAATATGAGGTCTCCTCGTTGCCTGCATTTAGCAGTAATTTCTTAATATGTTGTTATGGAGCACAGAAAATGATAAAGTTGCAACAGTGTGGCAGGGAAATTATGCTGTTTGTGTTTAGGTTTCAATTCCCTGGTGATGCAACCCCTTTTAAAACTTTACAGTAACGTTGTTTTGAATTATTTCTGTCTCCATTTTTAAGACATAACTTGCTATATTACTTTTGCTTCTTCACTTTGGAAGTGGCTGAAAAGACCATTTTAGTTTTTATATCTATGGTTTAGAAGGATTAAAAATGATAGGGCAAAACTTAAATATATAGTGTAAAACCCATTACTAAATAGTTTGCTTGGCTAAAGAGTAGAATTGCAGCCTCATTTCTCAGTTAAACAAAATGACGGACTAGAGGAACAAGCATTTTAGATGATGATGGAAGCTTTTGTTCATAAATAAAGGCAGACCATTAACAAATTGGTTCAAATCACCACTCCTGAGCCACAGCCTCAGCTTATATAAATGAGATTTACTTTATGAGAATCACTGAAGCCGAACCAATTTGAACCAGTTTGAAGATTCAGCATCTTGCTTGCTCACTTGTCTTGTTTCTACCAGAAGGGTGCATTTCAGAATTCATTTCGCTCTGATAATCATTTGTGTAGGTCTATCTAAGCTTAAGTGCAGCTTCCGTTGTCTCAGCAGGAACCTGATTAGCTCTGTCTGTTCTTATCCATCGGTGATTCTTGCGGATAATTGTTCGCTGGAAAAGCAAAATACCCGGACGTCTGCTGCAGAGTTGAAAGTTTAATTAGCTGTGCCAATTTGTCATTTTCAGAAGTGTTATTTACTTGGGTCTGGAGTCTACTATTAGAATAAAAAGAGAATTTCAGCATTTGGGAGAAGACATCAATATTTCTGAAGTGTCACAGAATTAATATTCTTAGTTTTTCGCTGGGTCTTTTTTGCATGCCAGGCAGAACTCGAGCCGTAGAGTAGGTCTTAGCACACACGCCATGCCTCAGAAAGAGGTGGAGAAGGACAACTTCATCATCCCCGCCTGAACTGAAACAAGTTACGAAATACTCTCATGGAACAGCTCCTGGTGTCAGTTCCAATGTGGTGTTTTCCTTCATGAGAAACCAGCTGAAATGGTAAAATTATTGAAGGAATAGCTTTGCCCTCCTCTTCAGCTCCTTTAGCTCAGTCATTGCAGCTGCTGCTTGAAAAAAATTTAAAAAAAATAAAAAATGGAGGCTGTTGAGACTTTAAGAAAGTTTTTATATTTTTATTATAGTTAGAGATTCTTTCAGAGTCGGCCTTGCAGCAGATCCTGACCATGTGTAGCAATGTTCCCCCTGATCTGCTCCGTTAGTAGTGACTGCTCTCTCCGGGTGTCACAAATCAAAGAAGTTTGTCTGGAACGTGGAAAGATAAGTTTGATGCCCCAAAGACTTTGCAAGACATTGGCACTGTGCTGGCAAAAGCCAGGGGTTTTACTTCTAGTTAACAAACGTGCGTAGGTCGTCTTCAGGCAGGGTAGAGTTGGGGTCCTTTTACTTCAGGATGAATGCAGCAGTGCTCGTTCTTCACATCCAGATACACAGCTTTTGTTCAATATAACATGATCTTAGGCTGCTTCTAATTGTTATTTACTCTAATACAAAAAGCACATGCTTAGGGACTCTTCCCAAGTGGATGGAGACGCCACCATGGTAAATCCAATTATGCTGGATTATTATGCAAAGGTATTTTTTGAGAGGAACATAGAAAGTTGTGATTCAAACAATGATTCTCAAGGTTCATTTCTCAATTGCGATGTGAAAATAGTCATCTTGGTTATTAAATCAGTTGTGAAAGTTAAAAGGGTAGCTAATAGAAGATCAAGACATTTCAGTTTTTGCATTTTAGAAGGAACTTTTTGACGGACAACTTTTTCCACTGGAAAATGAGACACTCATATTCATGTGGAAAATATATGAACCCAAAAGTGTATGACTGATTTAATACTCTGTGATGCCTGCACATGGGATAAATTGTGAACTGAGGCTGTAACTGAAAAAAGCCATATTCTTGAAGGAAAATATTTCAATATTTTACAATACTTCAATAAAAATGTGTATTATCTTTAACTTCTTTTATTTTTCATACTAATGCTGAAAAAACCTAAAAATATTTAAAGAAAGCGGAATTTTCAGTTCATAAAATTTTAAATTTAGAGAGGATGAAACCAGGATTTCTCTCTTTTCTAGGATGATCGCAATCCATTATAGTTAGGTAATTTATTTATTTTTAAAATGCTTCTTTTGAAAAGATGATTTAGCTCATTTAGTGTCAAAAATAATTCAGCATCTTCAAGATCTGTACAGTAAATTTTTCATAAACACGTATTTGGGCACATAAAGGCAACACTTTATGGCGGTGCATATTTGGAAATGTGAATAACGTCTACTATTTATGATGTCTGGGGAGTTTTCAGATTAGAAAGCAGGGACATAAAACATGAGCTGTAGTCAGAAGGACTGGGCTGAACATGTAAGGGATATGTGTGGCGTGTGAAAAGCTCAAGAAACCCTAAAGCTGCAGGGTTTGAATCTTGAAAAAAGTGACAGAACAGAAGAGTTTCTGCAGATTGAGCTGTTGGTGGACAAGTCTCCCTGTCTCCCTGGTGGAGACAGGCTCTGGTTTAAGGTGAGTGCCCATCTAGGGTTGCTAATCCTGAAACGTGACTCCTTTCCCCTTCCCTGCTGCATCCAGCCCTTCCAACACTGTGTCTCTTGTTTGCCCTCCTCAGGTCAGAGATCTCTCTCTTGGGAAGCACGAGCTTAGTTCAGTTTTCTTCTGCTCCGTCCTTGGGCTTGCTGTTGACATAGCTAACTTGTGCCAGTATGAATTACGACCTTCATTTTATGTGTCTGACGCCTTTTCATAGACTGAATATTTGAATAGGCTGAATATTTGAATGGACTGAAATCGCTTCTCTGGCTCAGAGAGCTGCAAACTGTAAATGTGCTCTGCTGGGCTGGACGTCTTGGCTACCGAAGGAGCTGCAGAAGGAAGGAGGTTTTGCATTTTGCAACGATTCTGTCAGTGAAAGCATCTAAAGATATATATATGCCTACACTTACGTTTAAATCCAGACAGGCGTCTTCACTTCACATATGGAGGATGTATGTCTCTATAGCAGAGATTGCAACTCCTCAGCTTCCTTGCTCAATGAGGTAACCACTATGCATATGCAATCTGGGCTTTTGAATTTGACGTAATCAGTCAGATGTATTTTGTGGCCTGCCTGTGCAATGACCACAGTATGTGACTGAGTAAAGTACAACACAGATTTTTGTCTGCCACCTGCAGCAGAGGAGACTGCAAGAGAGGCGACATTTCGGGGATGCCCCGTTGCATCACCCTATTAGTGAAGCTGCTCCTTAGATGCTGTCAGGAAAGGGAAGGAAGGCAAATAACTCACAAAATATACCCTGGCCTTTCTCTAGCCATTGTCTCAGCAAGATGTAGTCCAGGACAGCCAAGTAATTAAAGGTCATTGTAGATTTGCAGGGCAGTGGTGCAGCGAAGAGAGTCTTCACTGGCAGACTGACAGAGCTCAGCCGCCGCTGCTGATCTTCATGTCCATGCAAAATATTTACAATTCCTTTCACATTGCTTCAAACAACTAAGCATTTTTTTGAGCTATAATGCGAGGAGGTACAGACCTGTATTATTTTGTTTATAATTTACTATATACAAATCGAAGTTGCTGAAATCATTGTCACAGCAAGACTTTGTGTGTAGCCTGGTTGCAGCTGACCTGTTTGTGCAGGGTGGCAAAACTGAGCAGAAGGGAAGCTTTGATGTTTGCAACGGTCTAAACCCGAAGTGCTCTTGCAGATGCTCCAGCGTCTAAGCCAGCGCAGATCAGCTGCAGATCTGTGTGTGGGCTCATCCCTGAGGCGAAGTTAAGTGTTTGTTACTGAGAGTCTGCTTCTCTTGCAGCAATGCTGCGACTGCTGTAATCTAGGCCTGCGGTTGAGGAGTGAGGAGAAAACCTGCGAGTCCAACATAAACCTGGGCTACCCCTGCAGTCATGTGATGCTGTCCTGCTGCGAGGGGGGAGATCACTTCATCCACCCAGAAATAAAAAGGCATCCTGAACCTTTGCCAACCATGACACCTGAGAAGGGTGAGTGTCCATTTACGAATTGAAGACGTTGCAGGTACGTGGTCGTACAGGGAGGTGCTGGAAGGAGTTATGCTGCAGGAGCACACTTGCCTCCCCTCTCAGATCAAATGTAGGTTTCCTTGTTCTTAAAACAGTTTCGAGAAAGAAAAAAATATGGAGGTGTTTCTGATCCTTAAAACATACCTTCCTTAGTAGTTTGGTTTCTTGTTTGTTTTTTCCCCTTGGAGTCACATAATGCAGATACCTGCCGCTAGCTCTTCCTAGGAAGCAACGTTGAAGCTGGTCGTTGTCTTTTGGCAGAAGCAATGCTGAAAGATTCTGCATAAAGCAAATTATGAGTTTTTTTCCAAAGTAGTCCCATGGATTATGATACCAGTGAAATGTCCTGGGATAAAGATTTCTTACTGTAGTGCTGAACATCACAGCAGCTTTCTCACAGCACACTCTGCAGAAGCCCCAGAGCACTGCAAGTTTGTTTTTGCTCTTTTGACATGTGAACATAGCGATACTGAAGAGCCAACTCAGATCGCTGCAGCCAAAGAGGCATGACAAAGGGAGCATGACAAATCTAGAGCTTGGACAGCTTTGCTTCCTCTCTCAGCCCAAGGTCACGCTCCTTCCAGCATCACTCTCCAGCCACCTGTCGTGCATGAGTTGTATGGTGGCCTCCTGCATATGCTCCAGGTCAATTTTTGTCCATTCTTTTCTCATGAACTGAACCTGTATTTTCTCTCGTCAACAGATGTAAGGGTTTATTTTGACCTAGCTGGGACCTCACTGGTCAAGAAGTTTGTGTTTAAGGAAGGCTGACTTACAAAACTCGCTGAACATTTAATTTTAGTATCGTAGAAAGTCTTGTCAAACTAAGTAAAAGGGAAAAACTCTTACCAATGTTTAAAAGCAGCAGGTAGGACAGCTGTGTCACAGTTAACTGGGTCCCAGAAAGTTTATAATGCTACCCATGGAAGTAGCCAATAAATTGTGATGTTAAAAACAGTTTCCAAACCAACTGGGTAAGTTTCTTGTCCTGAAATCAGAAATTCATTCTGGTTCTTCAGTGGGGCCAATTTCAGATGGGGCTTCAATGTGATACCTTGGTTCACATTACAACAGCAGTGGTGTCAGCAGTCAGTGTGAAAGGTGAGCTTGTGACCACCCAGGGTCACCCTGTATCTCAGTGGCTCCTGTAAAATGTCTTACAGATGGAGCTGGTAGACCTTCAACACAATGATCTTCACGTGAACACATCTTCATTTGCTTTTGTCCTTGGAGTAACAGTTTTGGGTAGATTTGACTGTATCTGGAGTTTGTGTGACCATACACTCCCTACTGTACAGTTCTAATCCTAAAACACCTGTCACAGAACCAGCAAGTGTTGTTCTTTTGCAGTTTCAGAGACAGAAGAACACAATGAAGCCTTGTCCATCAGTAATGAGGCTGAACTGTCAAATAGTCTGCCTGGAGATGACCTGGATGAATGTCTTCTCTATGGTGGGGAACTCTGTCAGCATTTGTGTATAAACACCGTGGGGTCCTACAAGTGTTCGTGTTTTCCAGAATTCATTTTGCAAGATGATGGGACCAGCTGCTCTCCAGGTGAGCAAATAGGCAGGAAACCCCATGAATGATGGTGTCTTTGTGCCACTTGCAATGATCTACCAAGCTTTTCTTTAGTTTCTCCGTAGTGTCTGTGAGGCTTTTTATGGATGTTGATGCATGGACCTTTTCCATGGAAATGAAACAGGTTAATGTAAAGAAAAACAACCACTTAGGAATCGTAATTGTTCCTTATTTTTGTATATTGGTGGCATGTGATCAGGGTGGTACTTAATATGTTGAAATCAAGGTCATTTTTCACTTTTCAGAAGAGGATTTGTAGAGACTGTTAATGAAATACCCTTTCTTCTTGCAGTCTATTGTATTTCACAGTTCACTTTCCTTTGGATGAACTTTCCTCAGTTCAGACAGACAGCTTTGCTTCCTGAACTTTGATTTTTATCTACAACCATTAATGTCTTTCAGTGATGCAAAATCTAAATATATCTAGTGAGGTGGAAGTCTTGAAAGGAAAGTCTATTGTGTTGTAATTGTTTTGATGTCTGGAGTTCTCCAATGGCAAGGTTTCAAATCAGATAACCCGAGAAGTTGAAACCTTATATTAGTTACAAGTGCCTTCAGTTATTTAACAAGCAAAATCAGTGTTGCTATCCAGTGACAAAATTCTTTACACTTTAAATGCTTTCTGCCCAAGCCAAACAATGAGTGTTCATTATGTCATTCTTCTCTAGAGGATGTTGTGGTCCTTACATCAATAATGTGTTTGACAGCATTTCTGTGGCAGCTGTCTGCTCTGTTGTTTATATTAAAATTCTGGGGAAGGAACCTCATCCAAAAGATGCAAAGAAAATGGTTCTTAGTTTAGCACTGCAGAATTTGGCTTGATTGCTCACCTGGAGCATGTGTGTGGTTTTGGTTTGCTTTGCTTTGCCTCCTCCACTCCTAACTCCAGGTTTGGGTTAATACATAGTGTATCTGGGTAGAGTATCCTTGGGAGATCTGTGAGACTGCTGTGCGTATGGCTGTGCCAAGAACTGTGGAGGGATTTACAGAGCTCAGTGGAGGTAGAGGATTCAACATGGGAAGGACATGGACCTGATGGNTGAGGGGCTATGGTTTGAAATTAGAGAAGAGCAGATTGAGATTGGATGTTCGGAACAACTTCTTTACCATGAGGGTGGTGGAACACTGGAACAGGTTGCCCAGGGAGGTAGCTGAGGCCCCATCCCTGGAAACACTCAAGGTCAGGCTTGATGGGGCTCTGAGCAACCTGCTCTAGTTGAGGATGTCCCTGCTCACAAGGGGGTTGAAATAGATGACCTTTAGAGATCCCTTCCAACCTAAACTATTCTGTGATTGTGACAAGGGTAGGAGACCATTATTTAGAATGAGACTAGGGAGGGTTGCTACCCTCATTCTGGAATCAAATGAAAAGCAGGGCGAGGGAGATGCAGGCCAGGGTGCCTCATGTGCTGCATTTGGCTAAACCCTCTCAGCTCCACCTGGCACCTTTTGTTGCTTCTTTTTTCTCTGTATATGTGCACATCTCATCATGTACTCTGTGCATGGAGACCACAGACCACACCAGACAGTTTTAAATCTCATACTGCTGATAATTTTCACTCCTCTGATTATATCTAATGTTTTTCTGTTGGTACCTGTGACATCACATTTCTTGCTCTTTCCTGCACTGTGAATGTTTTTTTATTTAACTTTTTTTTTTTAAAACGAGTCACACTTGATGATGCTGGTTGTGATATTCTTGCAGCGGCTCTGTGAGGCAAGGAGAAAGAACATTTTGATGGAACTTCAAAAGCTTCTTCTCGCCTCTCTGCTCTCTTTCTGACTATGCCACGTTGTATTTGCTCTGTGTTGTAGCCCACTGTATGTCTGTGTTTTCTTCCCATACCCCAAATCTTATTGCAATCACAGTTCATCATTTAATGTTGTCATTATTTGGTGAGTCACGCTTTGCTCCAAGTGCCACTTTGAACTGAAAACAATGGGAACAGGACACATCTCTCTTAGGGAAGAATTTAGCTTATGGATTTAAGCTTCTGTTTTTTGATGATACTGATAAACTGGACTACTCCTGTTGAAGTAACAGAGCTTTTTTCTGTTTTAATTTTTTTTTCTAACTATCCTGGTACCTTTAACATTATCATTTGTTGAACATCTCAGTGACAGATAGCAGCTGCCATGTTTTCCACTTGACTGTGTAAAAGTAATTCCAGAGCATCCCATGCTTGTAAAGGTGATTGTCTGCCTTTTGTCTGTGTTGAGCTAGGATGTATGGAGTAAGTTGAAAGGCATGTTTTGGCTTCAACTTTGTTTTCATCGTACACCAAGTGCAGGACAGCCACCATCTTTACAATATAGCAGCATTTAAAAAGAATAAGATTAACACTCTCAGTTTGATTCATTAGGTGTTACAGGATTTTACTCTACAGAAGTTCTTTTTAACCATGATCCGTGATCTGTGTCCATGACATTTGTCTCCACCAGCCTGCAGAATGTTTGTGCTGTTGGACTGTTGTTCACATCAAACAGGCAACAGCTTCCCAAACTGACTACTCACATCCATGCTTAGACGGTTGTGCAGGTCACCAAAATGTTTCTTCCTATCAACCACGATGGAGTGGGGTGAATGGGACTGGGACTCTTGCTGTGGGGTATCTGGAGGAGATACTATTGTCCCTGATCCATCTCTGCCTCTGTTTCCTTACAGATCCTGACAGAGGACAGGTGACAAGTCTGGAAGCAGAAGCCACAATCCCACCAGCAGCCTCTCCTTCTCAGCCTGTTGTCATCGTGTCTTTACAAGAAGAACTGGACAAGTGTAAAGGTATTTTCGAGGTGTAAACTGGAGATGGTGATGGGTGAGGAATGTCTAGAGAGCCAGAATAAAATTCCCCACATCCCTTCACCAGTCTGATTTCGGTGGACATCCTTCATTTGTTACCTCTGGCATAAGGCTGAGGAATTGTCTAGGGAAACTTGAAGAAGTAATTTGAGGCTTGACTTTGATTCCAGGGCTATTAGACACCTGCCCTGCAGTTTCACGTAGGCACATGGCCGTGCAGCGTGCTGTGAACAGGGCAGGTGGGAGTGGCTTCAGGTAACAGGAGGGTTGCAATGAGTGATTCGAGCTGCCTGGACAGACTCTTTACAAACCTCATTCCCCTCTGCCGAAACTGGGGTTATATTTGGATGACCTGGAGGTTTGTAACTTCGACCGGTCTGTGCTGTGAATGCTGATGTGTTTTGCAATTTTGCTTTGTATAGATAACGGCCCCTGCAAGCACGTCTGCAGTGTTGTGGAAGGCAATGTCGAGTGCTCTTGTTTATCTGGATATACGATCATGGCCGATGGGATTTCTTGCGAAGGTAAGTGGTTCAGGTTCGCCACAGAGACTTGGTTAAAACACTTTTATATAGATCTCATTGATCTCGTGCCCCTAGGTCCTTCTCTAAGAGTTCCTTATTTTCAATATTTCCAGTTGGAAGCGGCAGCACAGAGAGCATTTGGCAGAAGCAGGGCCAGTTCTGTTTCACAGATAACTTCTCAAGCATGTCTGTCCAATGCGTCTGTTACCTGGGGACTTAAGGTGAAGGCAAGCCTGGATTTGTGCTCTTTTTCCTCTGACATTCCAGGATTTTTTTCAGCTCTCTTGATTTCTCTTCCTACTCCTGTTGCTCCTCAGGGTCTGTCTACACACCTATGGACATGCAGCTTTTCTTCCCAAGAATGGGAGTAGTTACCAGGACATGGGTATATTTGCTGTCCTGAGGAACCCCCTCAGAGCTACACCTCTGCCCCATCACCTATTTTGTTGGATTTTATTTCTGCTTGCCTTGAAAACCTGAATTCAATGAGGCTCCACTGCTACAAAGAGTGTGCTGTTGTGAGCTGCTCCAGCTCCCTGTGTTTCACTGAACACCAAAGCTCATGCCTGCATGGCGCTGAGCAGTCAATTCTAAAGCCGCATCATGATCATTCACGCTATAGAAACTCTAAATGGACATTTCTGGGTAGTGATGAAGGATGTGTTTGCCCAGGAAAGATTTAGGGGCTGGAAGCAATGTCCTGTGACATAGCTTTAATTACAAATCTGTGAGTATGGGAGCAGGAACACCCAGCAGTGAAAAGCAAGTCAAAGCTTCTGATGCTCAGAATTGCTCACAAGCGATCCACATCCCTCTTAATCTCGGATCTTATTGAATCACAAATCATTTTTATGAAATTCCAGATAGTCTGTGAAGAAAATGGGAGTTTCATATCACCAGATAAAATATTCACTATGCATTGCTTACTCAAGTGTGGTGGAAGCTAATTTGATTAATTAACGTTAGAATCAAAAGGGGCATTTCACGGCAATCATTTTCCTACAGGAGATGAAAAAATTTAGGCATATCAGTGGAAGAAGTCAGTTTAAATTGTAGCAAGGGACTTTTATAATCTATATTGAAGTAGGTATTTGATGGTAAGGGTGGCAGTGCACTGGAACAGGTCTCCTACAAAGAGTGTGCATTACCTTTCTGCGACTGTCTGTGTTTAAAAGTGGCTCTTTCTGGAATGACAAAAGTGTAGGGGTGCAAGCAAGGACTGGATGATCTCTGAGGGTTTATTCCAGCCCTATTTTCAGTGTAACACTCTGTATATTATAGCACGGTGCTGATGTGGTAGCTCCAGCACACTTCATTTAGACATCTCCAGCGTCAAAGAAGCGTTGTTTCATTTCTGAAATGGTTCTAATGGAATTCTGTTTTTCCCTTTTGGTTGCAAATGTTGATATAGATTTGGATGAGTGCCTCCCAGGTGCTCACGCTTGTTCCAGAGGACAATTATGTGTGAACACATTGGGATCATTCTACTGTGTCAGCCACAGAGCGATCTGTGCAGAGGGCTTTATACTCAACAGGCATAGAAAATGTGTTGGTAAGATGATAGGGATAAACCATTCGCCATTATTCATCGTAATTCTTCATCCTCTGCAATGCATTTAAACTCTGGCCATCTTTGCATATGTCATTTCAATACGAGTTAGTAGAAACACATGTGCACCATTTACTCAGGCACTTAACGTCATGAGTTGAACGCTGTTTGGCTTTTTCCCTCACAGTACGTTCTCAGGATACATATAACTTTGCTCAAAAGTCATAAAAGTTCATCGGTATGATGACCACAGCAGTACTGACGACTATTAAACTGGGCTACGAAAACACAGCAGTGGGTCTCTGTGGACGTTGTCGACGCTGCCAAATCCCCAGACATCGTGAAACAACAAAACTTGATAACTGCAGCTCAAGAATTCTGCCTAAGTCTGGGCACTGGAAAAGGTCCATTCCAAAGTGATGGAATTTTAAAATTCAGATTAGTCCTTTGTTGATTCTGGCACAAATTTCTCTGTGTGAAAGTCAAAGGTGCGTCATAATTCTGCTGTATCATCCCTGCTCTTTAAGCTTGTATAAGAAACCAATCTATTTTTACAAGTGCATTTATGAGGATTTAATTTGCTTCAAAAAGCCAAGACCTGAGGTTATGAAGGGATACTTTTCTAGAGGCTGGTTTGGGAGGCATCTGAGCTGCAGAAGTGTCGTGAGGGAATGCCTGGAAAATTGGAGCATCTGGAGACCTCTAGTCGTTAATGAGCGCAGCAGGGCCTGTGGCTGTAATGTCATGTGTGAATGCATTCACCTTCTTCCACCCGTCTTCCTCCCTGTCTCTATAATGTTGTTTTTCTGACCATCACAGCTTTGGGTTTGTTCCTATATTTTCAAGCTCTATGCTCTGATCTTATTAATGAGCATCAAATGGCACGAGGGCACGAGCAGGCAAGTTTATACAGTGTCATAGTTCAGAGCAGAAATGTGATTTACTGTCTCCTGGGTTTTCCTTAAATTGTCAAAATAGGATCTTTACTTTTATTTTTTCGTTATTTATTCTGAAATCAGAGAACCTGGTAAGCACAGAAGACAGATGACATTAGTTAGTTTAAATGAAATGGCTGAGACAAGACCTCTAGAAGGGAGGATGCCTTTACAGAGAAAATACCAGATTGTGAGCTGGAAGATGGTATGTGCAGCTGGTCGCAGACTGCATGGTGCTTTCTGTGGCTTTCACAGAGCCTGCTGCAGGTACCACACTTCTGAACATGAGGTCTGGTCAGTGAGCAGCTGAAGAAACTGCCTCACTTTGCTTCCTGCTTCTGGAACCAAATAAATGCATTTTCGTCAGTAGCTTTGGCAGAAAGTGCTACAGGAGATGCCAAGTGCTTCCTTTTATTCCCTTTCTTCCTCTCCTGTCCTCTACTCTGTGACATTATAACAGAGTTTTATTGTGACTGATATAAGGTAAACCTTGGACATCGCTGATAAAACGCAAGATGCAGCTCTCATTTGTAAAGCTGAAAAATCCTCTTCTCCCTCACTACATAACAAACCTCTGCATTTCTCTGATACAAGTTGAGATTTTACAGGTAGCCTTGTAAATAATCTAGAGACCGTTGAAGTTTCTCTTTCTCTTTGGATACCTGTACCCTGCGTGCTCCCTCCTCGTGTACAGCTCTGCTCTGTGTGCGGTGCCTGGAGAACATTTGCTGTATTTAACATTTTTCCTACTTCTCTAGTCAAAGGGGAAAGCCACAAGTGCGCTGTGGTTTCTGTCTTATTGAACAGCCTCGTGGCAGCTGTGTTCGCTTAAGGTATCCTCCTCCAACCTAACTGCCTTTGTGCTCCGTCCTGAGCTGTCTCAGACACAATGAGGAAAGCTTTGACAATTTGTTTGCAAGTTACTGTTGTTTTAGTGATATTGCTCTTTGCATATTTTAAGGACGGGAGGATCAATCTTTGCACAGCACCAAGCCAGCTGATAACCTTTTATCTGTTGAATTTCCTTTAGTCAAACTGTGGAAGATTATAATTCCAGGAGCATTCAAGAGCGGCTCTCCAGAATTCCTGAAAGCCAACCATGCACAATGAAGGCAGCAGCTGTTTAAATAGTTTGCACACACCAGCTTTGTGTAACTTTGTGGACAGATATTAAAATATCTTTAGGCTTGAAAGCTCCATGTTCTCCAGAGATAAGAGCCAGGTTGGGTGTTTTTGGTGTGGATTGCTTTTCCTGGTGACTTTCAGGGGAAGTCATTACCACCACCCACATGCACGCTGACGAGGGACTGCTTTGCTACTTTTTTTTTTGCTCCTCCTGTCTATAACTTTCCCTCCTGCCTCAGTGAGCAGTAAGTGATCATTTTATTGCAGAGCCATAGGGACTGTGCATGAGCACAGGATGGGCGGGTGCAAAATAACAACGGGTCTAAATAAAACAGATGTATTCCATAAACCACATTGAGCTGAAGTAATTTGGAGAGAAAAAAAAATCACGACCAAGTGCATACGCAGGACGAGAGAAGTCTACACTTCACATTTTTATAAAATGTACAAAAAAATGAAGTGGTAGTGTTGAAGTAGGTATTGCAAGAAAATACTAGCAGATAAATGTTGATACTCCTTTGTGAAAACGTCCACTGCTTGGAAGCGACAGATACGCTCAGGGATTGTGTATCTGTTACTGCTTTCAACAACAACTCCAGGGGGAAAAAATAAAGCTATTGCATAAGAACATTTAATTCTGTTTTTCACTGACACAGAACGAGGAATGTTGTTGCCACACACATATACTTAGTAGATTTCTCAAAAATTAACCGTGTGACTTGGGTTTAATACATTACTGAATTATTTTCCCTCTCATTCCTGATTTGTTTTTTAAAATATAATCTTGCCCTGCCACATCTTAATTGTGTTGGATGAAGACTATGGCTGATCCAATGTTGGGAATGAATGTTGTTTCAAACTGAAAACATAACTCATCTTTTTCCTAGTGCTCTGTCAAGCACCCTACTGACCTGTTGAGTTGGTTTCCAGTACAGAAGAGAGATAGAATCACAGAATCATCTAGGTTGGAAAAGACCTCTAAGATCATGAAGTCCAACCATTTACCCTACTCTACCAAGTCCATCACTACACCATGTCCCCAAGAACCACATCTACGCAGCTTTTAAACACACTCGGGGATGGCAATTCAACCACCTCCCTGGGGAACCTGTTCAAAGGCCTGACAACCCTTCCTGTGAAAACTTTTTTCCTAATGTCTGGTCTAAACCTCCCCTGCTTCAAACTGAGACCATTCCTTCTCGTTCTGTTGCT
>WEIS01038899.1:13618-35866 GCA_013389965.1 Todus mexicanus | reverse complement strand
GGGAAAACAAGAAGCAATCCGCACCTTAAAATGTAAGCCATTTCCCAGTTCTTTAGCTGTATCGACACTTATGAAACCTACGCGTTATTGGCACAAATTTATCCAGCAGTTGTATTTCTGGGAAAACTTAATCACAAAATCTTCTGGCAGCTTTCTAGAACAGCACTGCATCCTACAAAGGTGCACACGCAGCATTTTTCTACTGATCAGAACCACCAGTTGATCTACAGCTTCAAAGTTACGCACAACAGTCAACTGCTCCAAGCTCAATGATGGTATCTATGCAGCCCTTCGCTTCTCACACCTCCTAAAAATAAGTATCCGTTTAATCCTGTGGATGTGAAGAAAACCTAGAGGCAACCACAGGGTCAAGAATTAAACTTACACGATCGTTTGAGCTCTTTCCAAAACAGAAATGCTAGATTCAGCAGACCAACTTTTTAAAGCATCCAAGGAGGAAAGTGGGGCTTATTTATATTTTAATGCAGCTGTTCTCATTCAGCTTCAGTCATCTACTAAAGTAGAAGTTTTACTGTAGTAGAAGTAAAGACCTCTCTAGACAAACCAATTCTCTTCTGCCTAACAAGATTCCTAATTTGGGAAATGAAGAGAAAAAACATACTAGCATCACATACCCAAAAATAATACAGAAAATAGCCTTTTAGGCTTTCTTCCAGAAACCTCTGCTATTAATTGCAAGAATAGAAAAATCACCACCAAACCAAAACACAGCACATACTCAAAAAAATCTGAATTATTTTTATCAAGTATCCAAAAAACCCCTTCTAATTCCAGATATCCAGGTCCTTCTAAATGTCAGATTAGAATTTGGTAGCAGTCCAGTTATTTGATATAAACAAGGTAAACATCCCACAGAGGGCCTGGAAAACACCTGACTTAGAACATAATTTTCTTCATGCAAATAGAAATTGTCTGGAAGGGAACTATTATTGGTTATCCTTTTAAAATTGAACTGGTGAAAGAACTATCTTTCATACTGGGTCTAACCAGCAAATATTCAAGAATTCCCTACAGTTTAATCAAAGGAGGAGGAACAAGCAAAAGAATATGACAGAGGTGGTTTTGCGCAAGCACAGTTTTTACTTTATTTTTATACAATCACGATGCCAAAATATATTAAGGCACTCAAAGATATCAAGTAGCATCACAGCTTTTATTATTATTATTTTAGCTTCTACACTTCTTCCCCTCTCCGTAACTTTAAGCCACTGGTCCTTTTTTTTCCCCTTGCAGGCAGCAAGTCTTTTATTCTGCTTCAAATTCTGCAAGTATTTTACTCTTGCTTAGACAAGGGAAAGAGAATATTTGTTGCTGATGAAAGAAAAGACAACAAGGACTCGAAACCAGGTGTTGCCCTTATTAAAGGCTCCTGCACAGGACAGATAGAACGCTTATGCAATGATCTTACTCATTTCTGGTTGCTATTCTGAGACCAAAACTAAACGTAGTCAGTACTGCAGGTGCACAACAACTCCTTTGTGTAAAAGCCTTCAAGCAGAGTTTGCAGTGTTGGCGAGTAAGGAGTAGAGGAACAAAACCACAGCATCTGAGGGGGCCAGAGAAGATGCAGTTCTATCGCCCAGTAACAAACATATTCCTGATGGGGAAGAGTGGACGCAAGTATCCCCCCAGATTTCATCTGCTCCTCCACAGGCTGCTCATCCATTTTGCAGTGCAGCGTCTGGATAAAATACAGGCATTTGGACCAGCACACAGGACTCACCTGCCAGGGAGTGTTTCTACCATCTGCTTGTGGCTCGTGGTTCAATTTATTTGTCACTCCCCCACAATATGCCTGGTTTTAGTTGTGTGTTTTGGCTTTAATTCTGGTGTTAAGTAGCAGATTCCAGCCAGACTTTTATCAGAGATGGGTCCTGAAAGTAGGACAGCAGAGCTCAAACTCAGCGTGAAGGGAGATAAGGCCTGGGACAAGTATCACCGCTGTTAATCCATTCAGTAAGAGCCTGCCTTTTTAAGTTTTGAGAACAAGCAAGCAAACTTATGTCTTGCACTCTTAATTAATTTAAACATATACATGCAAAAAGCAGTTTGGAGATCTCTGCGGTACAGGTTTCAACTCAGAGCTCCAGGTTGCTGCCCACATTCAGGAGAAACGTCTCTTACGAATCTGCATCTTCTTTCAGTAATTCTTGCTGGCTGACTTCAAATAAGAAAAGCAGACAGAGCCCAAAGCCGAAGTTGCATCAGCACAAAAACAGTACTCCCTACTACAAATAGTTTTCACAAGGTTATATATCAGTAAAAATAAATAAATAAATAAATAAAAAGAAAAATCAAGAGATTATGTTATTACAATAGATCAGTTTGTGCACGCAACAGAACTCCAGACTATCTACAAAACGAAGCCACTGAGCATGAAATGAAATTCTTTTAACTTGTATGTTAAGGGTCGTATTCCTTAATAGCTAAGTAGAAAATGCAGGATAACCGCACATACCTTAGTCTCGAACTGCATTTGTGGACATCCTTTAAAGAACACACCATTTCTAATAGACAGCGAACTTGGATTTGGTAATTCAGCGAGATTCTCTCAGCTGGCAGAACGATTTGGGAAATCAAATGTAATAGGTTATAGAGCTATTTTTTTAGCACAGCTATGTCCAGCCAGACAGTACGCATCCGTAAACATAGTGCATTTGAAAAAAATCAGATGCTGATGCTTTAAATGAGCAAAAAGCTCTTCATCTCAGGCTCGCTGTAGCATAACTCTGCCAAAGCCAGTGCGGAGGAAGGCAAGGATGGCATCCCCACCGGCCATCTGCCGCGCTTCTCTTCCAGAATGAGCACAGAACTCCTGCCTGAGCCCGAACCCAATAAAGGAAGCAGGGACAGATTACGTAGAAGCTTTGCAGAGCTCTTGCCTTTGCCTACGAGGAGGAGTTCAGAAAGCCAAAGCTCAGCTGAAGTGAAAACTCGCGAAAGCTGATAAGGACAAAGCAAAAAGTGACTGTGAGAACACTGGGAAGAAAAGACAGACTAAGAAAAGTGTAGTGCCATCCCTGAGTGATGTAGCGGGGTGGTGGGGGCCTGCAAGGCCCACCCTTGGCAAAATGATCTGGGGAATAACAAATGTGGAGATAGGAATTTGTGTGCTTGTGAATCAAATATGTAAAATATTCTGATTGCATAATTACCCAAGACTGGTCACGCTGAAGAGCAAGAGGATCATGAGTTAAAACAGTAACCAGGGAATTCAAAAGAAGTGTTTGAAATAAAGGAGAACCCACAGCTGAGGTGTGTGAATGGAAGCTCGTGAGGTGCACTCTCACTGGCACGTGTATTAGGGTGTTGCAGGTAACAGCATAATTACATGCAAATCTAGAGAGCCTACATCTCCATGGGGAATCACGTGCAAATAGGGGACCCTGAAGTTGAAGAACAGAGGGTAGTTAACCATTGGCCTGGAGAGGTTGTGAAAGGTACAGCCCTGAAGTTATTCACAACTCGACTGGACGAGGCTCTGAAAAACCTGCTCTAATTGACCACACTTTGGGCAATGGGTGACCTCCAGAGGTTCCTTCCAAAATAAAACATCATTTGATTTCTGTAGTTATTACTGCTGCCAGCTCCGAAATTAAATCTCAGTATAAGCTTTCTCGAATAGGATGTTTAAATATTCCTTCAAGGGTCTTGTCACAGTTTCTTCCATTCCGTGTAATTTTTATTGGAGCTGATGTATGTCAAAGTATTTCATGTCTAGTTACACAGTTCAAGACATCCAGTTCTAATAGATAATTAGTCTAATACTAAACGTACCGTGATGTTATGTATCAGAAAAATGCAAGGTGCCAAATACTTCACATACGTGTAGTAATATTTCTTAGGGGCTTCACATCCATAGCTTGCTAATTATGGGAAAAAAATATTTTGCTGCATGTTATAATCTAAAGTATGGTGCAAAATTAGAATTTCGCAAAAAATAACTAGAGAAAGCCTCAAAACACAACCACACAAAGAATAGTTTGCTACACTGGCCCTCCTAAACTATAAAAAGATAATAAGAGGGAAGTATATTATAATCCGCTGCATTTACTGTTCAGAATTCCTGAGTCATATCTCTTACATGTTTATTTCTTACTGTACGCCACATTGCACATTGTATTACACGGCTGATGAAAGGACATCCTGTTGTATTTCATTCCAAAAAACTCAAGTGCCTGAAGTCACCAAGCAAACCAGAAGACCTGAGTTCCCTCTTACTTGTCTTCACTTCAGGCATACATAAACTTCATCTCTTCCAAGTGTTTGCTCTCTACTCTTCTTTCTATTGCCTTTTGACTAAAGGTTCTCTTTGTTTCTTTTTCACTTCCTAGGAAAAGAAGTGGGACCTATCTTACATAAACCAGAAGCTCCAATACAATTTAAGGCCCTATCACTCACCACCTTCAATGGCACCACCTGTCCTGGTGCCTGGGTCTACGCCAGCGTATTTGGCATCACATCCACGCAAGGCCTTCAGATACTACAGTGTGAGCAGGCTATAAATAGACAGACTGAAACTTTCCTTTTCTCTTCCAAGTAAAACCGTAAGATGATTTAAATTCACCTGTGCACAAACAGTCTCTGTATGTTTGATCCATCCACAGAAAAGAGCAGCCCTGCTCTAGAACCCCTGGCTGTTGGAACCAGCCTCAGTTTCCTAATTAGTACTGGAATATAAGCCAGCAGGCCCTGCATTTCAAGTCCAAAGCCATAAACACTGCAGTTTATATCTTTAAAGTAAATTCTTTTCATCTTAAGAGTTTAAATATTAGAGCAATAGCTAGTTCTGTTACAGAATTTTATCTGTCTCTTAACAAACAAGCCCTAGCACTGGGCGTTTTCTCAGCAAACCCCTAAGATCTTACAGAATACGTAGTAAGAGTCAGTGATCGATTCCAGTTATAAATTGACTCGGTTTAAATCAGTGGCTAAATTCTTTGAATTCATCCTCAGAATGGTTTGAGGTGGAAGGGACCCGAAAGATCATCTAGTTCTAATCCCCCTGCCATGGGCAGGGACACTACCCACTAGAGCAGGTTGCTCAGAGCCCCATCCAATCCAGCCTTGAACACTTCCAGGGATGGAGCATCCACAGCTTCCCTGGGCAACCTCCTCCTGTGTCTCACCACCTTCACAGTGAAGAATTTCTTCCTACTGTCATAAAAACAAAAAGGCAATGAAGCCAGTGGGAGAGGAGAACATGAATGCTGAGGAAGGCTGAAATTTCTTTAAATCAAACAGTCTAAAAACCTAAAAGAAAGAATCTGACTGAAGGTTACTTGGACAAATAAAGTTAGACGCCCATTAACAAATCAGAAGGATGAATGTAAGAAGCAGAAGTAAAAAAAAAACCCCAACACATCCCTCATCAGCAAACCAGTCACAGGTTGCTGATAAAGCAGAAATAGGAACTCATTTTGATTGTGACAGTTCCACAAATGTTAAATATATTAAAAAATATATATTCTTGTGAGATATACAACACAGAGCAAAAGCTGTTCCAAATACCTAACTAAAAGGAAAGATCCAAGAGCCAGGGATATTATGCAATGACAATGGAATTGAAATTAAAGAATCTAAATATACTTCATCAGTTAACTGAACACTTGCTGCTCAGCAAATGAATAGGGCTGATGAGTGAAGGTGCTGAAGCTTCAACAGCCGCAATTAAAGCCACGTTCTACAAGTTATCATGCTCAGAACAACAGTGGAAAACTCAAGCCGTCAATTTTAAGGAACTGTCTCATGAAAGTGCATTTCCAGCAACACAAAGCTACAAATGAGCCAGCGAGATGATTCCTGCAAAACAGCAGGAGCAGCATTCGTATTTGAGAAGGAGCACAAAGAACCACACTGGAAATCACAATCTTATTTGCTTAACCTTCAGCGCTTTGTCAAAGCAAATTCTCTAAAGGAGGCACAGAAACAAGCAGACACGGAATAAAAACAGCTTACATTTCTGGAGTTAAAATTCTTATCAAATTATTGCCCTGAAAAATGCCTCTATACACTCTTCGGAATTAGTATGTCTGTCCATGAGCCCAAAAACGTCTGAGAAAGAAAAGTTGCTGCACGATCATAGGGTGACCATGACCCAACAAAGCAGCGTGTGGGGAGTGCGAGAGGGAAATAAACAAGGGCTTAACGCAATAGTTTTAAGGACTCACTCAAAATTTTCTTTCAGAAGAAGTTTCTTCAGAAAAAGATTAACTGAAACTAAAGCTATTGCAGAAAAAGAGCTGCTAATACGAGTAAGAGTCTAATAGCAAAGGAGAAAATTCAAAGAGTCAGAAAAGCATGTAATTACTGTCTGCCAAAACATTGCAGTCCTCACCATTATGATGGAGGCAAAGTTATTCCAGTTCATGAATAGTGTTTCTGTTTAAGAAAAAAGATCTCTAATCGTGGCCCACTTCAGAAACCAATGGCACAAAGTTTCTGAGTGGACAAGCTCATCTCAGCTTCTTCAGGACAAAAAGTTACACTTTGGACAGTTAACAGTTAATCCACTATGAGCTGACAACTGCACACCCTGTCCCTTTAATGCGGCACATTTACTGCTTATTTCCCATTTTAATATCCGAGAAATACAACTTCCTATGAGTTCATGGTGTTGAGCAACAGAGGAACAGCTCCTTAGAGGTGGCTGAAATCCCCGTTTCTTGGTGTTACGAAGCTGCAGATGAACAGAAAGTCACCAGGTGAGCCAATCAAAAAGCCATGATATGGTCTGCAGAAGTGCTGCCTGACAAAGTTTAACTGTGCTCGGTTAGGGCTGGTGAACTTCATGCTAGGCAGTAAACGTGTCAGCGTACCCCACAGCTCTGTGGACCTACCAGGCACCTCTGGACTCATCAAGCTGTCTTTGGTGACCTTCCTCAGCCTCTGGAAACTACTAAAACTCCTAGACAACATCACGCAGCGATGCGGCTTCAAGCAGTGGCACTTCTTTGACGAAGTCTGAGTTCTCTGCCAGCCAGATGCTAACGGCTGCACTTGGATAGGCCGGTACTCCACAAAACAAAACATCATATATATTTACAGGATTTTATCCTCCATAACAAGAAGCATCTGCAAAGCTCTGACAATGGTCACTCACCAGAAGATCTCTCAGGGCACAAGTTAAGGATATGTAGCAGTCTAACAGTTGGACTCAGTGCAACCATCAATGTTGCAGATCCAGGAGCAAACCAAGAAACCAAACAGTATTTTAAAATCTGAGGAAATGACAGCACTATAACGAGCATCACGAAAAATGAGGGGAATGCATAATAAAAAAAACTAAGTCACGGCAATCTTCCGTAAGCGTTTATTCTAAAACGGAGCAACCATCGTTTTTACACTATCAGCTTTTTCAAAATGAGTACCCGTCATTTGGCAAAAGAATGATTCATTACTCATTAAAAAAAGAAACAACAAACCAAAACATTGCTACTATATCGAGGCTCATTTTTTTTAATGAAACAAACAGAGAGCCCCATGGCAACAACCCACGTTGAGTAACAAGCTGCAACTATTTAAGATATTTTTTCCATTACCATTTTAATACACTCCTACACTCATTTCAACTACCGATACAGTTACTCTACAGCAAGAAAAAGCTACAGAAGCAAGCAGGACAAATTCTCCTGGGTACCCCCTTAGAGCGTTCTCCAGCTGACGTGCCTCCTGCTGACCAGCCCTGGCAGGCTGGCAGGATTGGAAAAACTTGTTCCCACATGGCCCATTGGGAGCTACCCCTTCCCCTCTTCCCTTGGAGCAGCTCAAACTCCGCACGTTCAAAAAATACGAACCTTATCACCTTTGCAGACAGCGCTATTGACATAAACTCTTTCCAAAGACATGTAACGCAGAAATACACGCTGCCCATCGCCGACGCTGACCCGTAACTATCACCACACACTTTCACATCAGGACCTTACAAACACAAACGACAACCCAGTATCAAATCTGGCGTTGGTTTCCAATCCTCCGCTGGCATCACATACCAGAGGTATACAATTATATATGAAACCAATCTCGGTTTTCCAGGTATACACACATCACAGCTCGTGCGATACGTGAAAAGTCGAGAGCTCAACATGTTCTACAGATCCTGAAGTCCAGGTTAAACAGCACTTTTGAGAAGTTCACACGTGCTGAAGTGCTGCGCCATCTTCTGAGACAATGGGAGTCATTTTAAAAAAAAATAAAAAATAAGCTCCCTTAGAGTCAGTTCACGAGCACTACTGACCTTTAGAGCAGCAAGCTCACACCTGACACATTTCACATAACCATCTCCTGTTCACAAGTTCTCAGTGACAGCCAGGAATTCAGTTCAGGTAAGCCTGACTTCACACTCGAAGGTAAACATCTCCAAACCCAGGCAACGCAAAGCAATGGAAAAAGCACGTCACGTACGTCAAACTGTTCTCTTCTGCTGATCACCTTTCATCTGCTCTTACATCATCCCTAAGCAATTACATTAACCATGGAAGGAGATGTATATTAAGAAGATAACTGTTTCTGGGCCCGAATATATTTAATTACACCACTTGACAGCCAAGACACAATGAATGGTTAAAGGACTCACTAGACAAGCGTTGATTTAATTGTATAGAATGTTTGTAATGAACACCTCCGCACCTCTCCAAAGATGTTCCACGTAAACATTGATACTTTAGAGGGATAAAGCTGATCCGAGATCTTAGTTCAAGCTGAAAACTCTTGTCTCTCTAAAATGAGTCACTGAGTAGATCACACAAATTCAACATTGTAGCGCTTCAGCTACAAAAATGTTTCTGTTATCAGAGCAATAGATAACACCGCTCTTTGGAGTATCATGCGAGGATTGAAGCTGGAAATCATAGAAAGCAAGGGCCTGGAGAGAATAAATCTTGTGAGGAAAGATTGAAGGAGCAGGGACTGTTTAATTTGAGGAAGAGGAGGCTGAGGGGAGACCTCATCGCTCTCTACAGTTCCCTGAAGGGACACTGCAGAGAGATTGGTGCTGGGCTCTTCTCACAGGAGACTAGCGACAGAACAAGAGGGAATGATTCCAAACTGCAACAGGGGAGGTTTAGATTGGGTATTAGGGGAAAAAAAAAAAATTACAGCAAGAGTAGACAGCTACTGGAATAGGCTGTCCAGGAAGGGGTTCGAATCACCATCCCTGGACATGTTTAAAGGGCCTTTAGATGTGGTGTTGGGGGATATGGTTTAGGGATGAACTTTGCAGAGTAGGGTTAACGATTGGACTCGATGATCCCAAGGGTCTTTTCCACCCTCAATGATTCTCTGAAAGCAGGGAGCGGGTCGCAGCCCAGAACTGCCTTTGGGCTCCTTCCAAACTTAGGAAGGCACCCGTCTCCCTTATCAGCATCCCCCCGCAGCCTCTCTGCAATTATAGCAGCAGGGTTACACTGAGAAGGAATAAATAAATCGGCGTTTCTCTGAAACAAAAAGCTCCCTGCAGCCTGCCCGGGCTCTGTGCCTGCACCCAGGGGCACGCCCTGCAGAGCCGGGGCTGCTCAACGTGCTTCGAGGAAGTGCGGCAGAGAAAAAAAAACCCAAATACCCTCACGTTGGGATCTTAGCACATGTCCCCTCCACCCCTTTTCTCTCCCCTTCACCCCCTCGGTGTGACCGGAGCTCCTTTCTCCTTTCCTCCCCCACACCCCCCCCNAGGGGGATCCCCACAGCTCCGAGGGCCCCGCACAGTGCCCAGGGGGAAGGACCCCCCCCCCACCCCCCGCCGCTCTCCTCCTCTCCCTCCCTACCTGCCCACGGAGCCCCGGCTCTGCCGCCCTCCCCTTCCCTTCCCTTCCCCGCTCCTCCAAACCCGCAGAACCGGGTTCCCACCCCACTTCCCCGCCCCGTCCGGGTTGCTGTGTGCATCGCACCCTTTCCTTCTCCTTTTTCTTCCTCTCTTTTCTTTCTTTCTCCCTCCTACCCCCCACCCCTTGCTCCGTGCCCGGCGCTGCCTCACCTGCACCGCGGCAGCTCCGCAGGTGCCGCCCTCCCCTTCCCTTCCCTTCCCCGCTCCTCCAAACCCGCAGAACCGGGTTCCCACCCCACTTCCCCGCCCCGTCCGGGTTGCTGTGTGCATCGCACCCTTTCCTTCTCCTTTTTCTTCCTCTCTTTTCTTTCTTTCTCCCTCCTACCCCCCACCCCTTGCTCCGTGCCCGGCGCTGCCTCACCTGCACCGCGGCAGCTCCGCAGGGCGGGGGGGGGGAGGCGCTTTTCGCCCTCTCCTCCCCCTCTTCCACCGGCGCGGAGGGTTCGTAGATGCCGGGATGGCCTCAAGCTCCTTCCTCCCCTCGTTCCCCACGCCCAGAGTCCAAGGAACGGCGGCAGCAGCCGCAGCTAAAGCGGCAGAGGCGGCTGCCCCGTCCAGAAGGGCCGCGGTAAAGCGGCCGCTGCTCCCGCACTTAACCCCGCTGCGAGAATCCGGAGGAAAGCCGAGAAGGAGAAGAAGGAGAAGGGAAGGAAGGCGGGCAGGAGCCCACCCAGCCACCCCACGCTGCCGCCGGGCCCGCCCCGTCCCGCACAGCCCGGCGGGCGCAGGCGCCGCGGCGGGGCAGGGTCCGGAGCATGCGTGGAATGGCGGCAGGGCTGTGTCCTGAGGCGCCCTGCCAGCCACGGGCAGTCTCTCAGCCTGGCTGTCCGTCCGTCCGTTCGTCTGTCCGTCTGGCTGGCTGTCCGTCTGGCTGGCTGTCCCTGGAGCTACGCGGAGGAGAAGCGCCCTCCTCTTCCTCTCCCTGCGGTGGGAGGGTTGAGGCGCCTCTCCCCCCTCCCCTTATCCCCGGGGAGCCCAGGTGGGTTGAGGTAGGTCCGACACCTTCTCCTTGGGGGTTTCCCTCTCCTTGGCGGTTTCCCTCTTCCTTGGCGGTTCCTCTCCTTGATGTTTCTTGGTGTTTCTTCTCCTCGGTGTATGGGCCTCCTCCTTATCTATTGATTTAACGCAGCTGCTTGCATAAAAATTATAGTCTGTCTTCCAGGTCTCAAGGCATACCATCCTAAATCAATCTCCCCCTTTTCTTTACTCTTTTGTGCTTGCTTATCTCAAGTGGTGCCATTCTAAATCAGTTTTCTCTCCTCAGTGTCTTTCCCTTTCCTCGGTGTCTTTCCCTCTCCTCGGGGTTTCTTAGTGTTTTTTCTCCTCAGTGTGTGGGTCTCCTCCTTATCTTTTGATTTAATGCAGCTGCTTGCCTAAAAATTACAGTCTTCCAGATCTCAAGTTGTACCATTCTAAATCAATCCCCCCTTTTCTTTACTCTTTTCTGCTTGCTTATCTCAAGTCATACCATCCTAACTCAATTTCTTCTCCTCGGGTTTTCCTCCTCTCCTTGGGGTTTCTTCTCCTCAAGGTTTGCTTCTCGGGTTTAGCAGATGGAGGTTTGTGGGGAGGTTTAGGTTGGATGTTCGGAAGCACTTACAGAAAGGGGGATAAAACACTGGGATGGGCTGCCCAGGGAGATGGTAGAGTCAGGTGTTTAAGAAAAGATTGGATGCTGCACTTAGTAGCTGATGTCGTGGTGTTAGGTCAGAGGCTGGACTTGATGATCTCAGAGGTCTTTTCCAGCCTCAATAATTCTGTGATTCTGTTTGCTCCCCTGGAGCTGGGTTGTGCCACTCCCCCACCTCTCCCTGTTCCACAGGGCACGTCATTGAAGTGTTGGTGCTAGTCTCTTCTCACAAGTCAATAATAATGACAGGACAAGAGGGAATGGCCTGAAGCTCCACCAGGGGAGGTTTAGGCTGGACATTGGAAAGGATTTTTTTTCTGCAGGAGTTGTACAGCATTGGTACAGGCTGCCCAGGGAGGGGGTTGAGTCACCATCCCTTAAAATCTTTAAAGGCCATATAGATGAGGTGCTGAGGGATATATGTCTTAGAGCTGATAAAGATTAGAGTTAAAGGTTGGACTGGATGATCTTTTAGGTCTTTTCCAACCTAGATGATACTGTGTGATACTGTGCAGAAGCTCAGCGTGGATGGGTGCCAGGCAGAGGTTGTGAGTAGAAAACCCTCTGCAGGCACTTGGATCTTATCTTACACTGGCCCAAACGCCGCTGGGCTTGTTGAAATTTAACTAGAAGCAAGCATTAGAGTCACTGAGGATAGCATACAGAAAGGAAAGAAGTGACTCCCCAGTTCAAGAGAGACAGGGATCTACTGGAGAGAGTTCAATGGAGAGCTATCAGGATGATGAAGGGACTTGAGCATCTCTCCTGTGACGACAGGCTGACAGAACTGGGGCTGTTTAGTCTCGAGAAGAGAAGCCTGAGAGGGGATCTTATCAACGTCTATAAATATCTGAGGGGTGGGTCTATAAATATCTGAGGAGGGGCCCAGTCTCTTTTCTGTAGTGTCCAGCAATAGGACGCGGAATAACGGGTGTAAACTTGAACATAGGAAGTTCCACCTCAACATGAGGAGGAACTTCTTCACTGTGAGAGTGACAGAGCACTGGCACAGGCTGCCCAGAGAGGCTGTGGAGTCTCCTTCTCTGGAGACTTTCCAAACCCGCCTGGATGCATTTCTGTGTGACCTGCCCTGGGTGATCCTGCTTCAGCAGGGGTTTTGGACTCAATCTCTTGAGGTCCCTTTCCCTGACATTCTATGATTCTATGACTGTACCATTAAATGTGTTCCAGTCTGTACCCAAGGAGCCAGCTAATGTTCATGAGAGTATCAGTGAGACTCTGCTGTGAAACAGACCCCAGGGTCAAACCTGCAGCCGGTTGCTTTTCAACACCTCAGTCAGCGCAAGGTGTGGGTAAGAAGGTAGAGATGATCGGGGCCTGCAGGAGATGGTATTTTGTATGTTAGAAATCACATGGGAATGAAAAAGTGGTGTTAAAATGACAGTATGTTAGACAACAGAAAGATCATCAGAAGTTTGGGAGAGGTGGCTCTTTGTATGTTAGAAAGCACGTGGGAATGGAATAGCCCTGTTAAAATGACATTTAATATGTTAGACAACAGAAAAATCATCAGAGGTTTGGGGGAGATGGCTCTTCGTATGCTAGAAATCACATGAGAATGAAAAAGCGTTGTTAAAACAACGATCCTAGCGGTGGGACTCAAGAACATTCACCAGAGACCTTGGCAGAGGTCAGATGTTGTCTTACTAAAATAAGCTCAGGTAAAGAGAAGGGGACGTGGAAGTGAATCAAATCTGTTACAGTCCACGTTAACCAGCTTGAGCTTCATTAGTGTTTTATAACTTTCTGTCTGAGAAACTCTACACTGTCTCAATTTCTCTCCTGGGTTGATGATACAGCATAGCCTCACCATGCTTATTTTTAACATCCCATTAATTTCTGGAGTAATAGATGATGATCTCACCACAGGGAGATGAACTAGAAAGTTTCTCATGGAACATCCATAGGAAAGATAAAAAACCCCTCACAAATACTGCCTGAAAAACGACATTTTTATTTGAAGTTCATTTTTACAGAGGGGCTCACCTGATTTTCTGAGCTTTACGGAAAATCCTCCTTAAAAACATCTCAGGTCATTTTGGTTTGGTTTAGCTGGTGGGAGAAATCTTTCATTCCCTTTTGAGTGGAGGGTTTGTGCGGATTCTTCTGAAACGTGGGATGTCCCGGGTCTGCGTGGGATGATCGTTAATATATTGCTCTATAAGGGGGGAAAAATAAAATCTTTCCAATCGTTTGTACATTTTTCTCCGATGAAGTGTTGGTGTCTGCATACTTTGAGTCTTTTGGATACCATAGGCCGCATGTTTTTGTTCCGTGATGCAGCCTAACGCATGTCTCCTTGGGAGCAGACGTGCATTTTTTGTGGCTTGAAAGAGCAATTGTTTAGTTGCCTGCGGAGCGGCGCAGAGCGCAGCGTACACCCAGCGCCGTTACTACGGGCAGTGGTACAGGATGTCACAGGAGCAACTCTGAGCTCAGCATCATTAATGAGCAGCTAAACAGGCACGTTAGATCCAGCTTCGTTAGAAACCTTTCGTCAGAAGCCAGAAAAGTGAAAGTTAACGCTCGAAGTTTTGCCGTGAAATGGCTGCAGTTACAAAATGTACAGTTATTTCTGAATCTGCCTTCAAGGAATTCTTAACTGTAGCTACTGTAAAGCTTGCTCTGTTAATAATGAGTTTATGCAAAAAACAATAAAGGAATTAATGAAGTATCACCAGATCTGCCTTTGAGTATGTTTTCTCTTCGCTGTTGTCTTTATATATGATAGGTTAGTAGAGATTACTCATCACACGTAATTGAACTTGCTGATTTACTCTCTTCTTTCTTTTTTCTCTGCAGATTTCTCTCTGAAACTGTTTTGCACAGTAGGGGCATTCCATGGGTGCAATCTTAGTTCTTTTAAGAGTGACGGTCACCTAGGAAAGTGTATCTAGGATGAATCTGTAAGTCAGTTGTACGGAACACTTTCAACAATGCCAATTTCCTGCAATAATTTGTATACAGTTTAAAGAGATGTCACTGAAACAGCTTCAATGAGAGAAAATGTGCTCTCCCATGTAATGTTTGCTATTTGTGCAGGTGGGGTTATTTTGTCCCTCTCTTTTGCATTTCTAATCTTCCAAGGAAGTTTTTTGTTCATGATTAGTGCAGCTTCTGGTTAAGGATGTTAAGAATGATGGTACACGTAGGGTCTAACTTAATCCCTAATGCCATTCCATGTATTTTCCCTTCTTTTCTCTCTCTCTTCCCCCCCACAATGGAAAGGATAACTTCCAGGTATTACTTTAACTGGCAGGTTAGTTTACTGATCGAGACAGTAAGATGTTCTGGCCACCTCCATTGATTTTTCTCTCTCCTACCTCTTTTGCCCCCTTCCTTTCCTGTGGTTTCCATCTCAGTTCACATACCATCACTCAACAACTGACTGATAGTTGAACATGGGGGTTTTTTCCAGCTTTTGGAGATTTGCAGTGTTGTTAGTAACTGTTTATTCCCTGCCTCCCCACAAAAAGGGTGTTCTACTACTCCCTTGTGACATGTGGAAAATAAAACTTTGTGTGGCTCTACTGTAAAATAAGTGCAAACTCTTTTTGTAGCAACATTTGCTTGTTTGGTTTGGTTTTCTCAAAACCATTACTGGATGTGCTTAAAGGAGGCTTCTGCCAAGTCCTTTCAGTCCCATCCTCCCCCACCTTTTGTTAAGAGTTTGATTTCTGATAGAGATACATTTCTGTCATCAGATACACAGACACTTAATATAGATGAAATAAATGTTTTCCATCTCAGCAGTTGTATGTTTTTTAAAAATTCAAGAGGAAAAGAAGAAAAAAAAGATGCACTGCTTTCCCCAGATGACGTTTTACATGTGATCTTCTCTACATCGTTTTTTTTTTAACTTGGAAATTATTAGGACCCAGAATATAGCTACAGAATATAGGGTCTGGGAAACCAGAGCAATCAGTTTCTACCCTAAGTTAAATGTGGAAATTATATAAACAGACACTGAGCATTTTATAATTCAGTTACTAGCCTAGTAAAATATATATTTTAGTGACTGGAAAACTAAATCGATGGAGCAAAAGAATGAGTAATCCTGAGGCACAGTCAAAAAGGGCTTTGAAATGATTCAGTACCAGCTCTGGGGAAGCACTTGCCATTATTTAAAGGAATGCTGATTTTCAGTTAACATGCAAAGCAGTAAGCTTTGAGTGACTGAAATGTAAATGATGGGAAACAATTTAAGACTTTAAAGAGAATATTTGAAATAGTTCTAAGGCGTAATGCTGAACGTAATCACGAGATTCTTTATTTAAATGTTTTGCAGAATTCATTTGTGTACTGAGGCTTCCCCTGTAAGGCTTTTTGCATACATATGATACTTACCAAATAGTGGAAAAAACAAAGCATTTGAAATTGTTGGCTGTTTGTTGTGGGGATATGCACATTTCACAGCTCTTCTTGCAGGGGACAATACAGACCAAGAGGTTTCTGGCAGTGCTGCAGGAATCTGTGAGGTTTAGTTTTTCCTTCTACCTCATTCTACAATGCAAAAATCTGTAGGGCACAGTAGGAATTCTTTATGTCCAATGCATTTTGATGGAGATTGGCAATTGTTAATTGACCAAACAACTGAAAACAGAATGCTCCCCACTTCCCAGATCTGTATTTTCACTGTTTGGGTTGTTGTGGTTCATTTATTTATTTTTTTTAAGTGTTTTAGAAATAAGGTAGGCACTAGAATATTGTGCTTCATGTTTAGAATGTGTCTGTAGGAAGATTTTCTTAGTTGCTGTGGATTATTATCCACTTTCATGCAGCAAAATTTGAATCACTAGAGTGCTCTGAACAGTGTCCAAAGATCAGCTCGTTAAATAAGAAATAAGGGGAAGATACTGGCATTACGTTATTTCCATCGATTGCGTTTAGATGTAGACAAATTATGAAAGATCTTAACAAGGTTTGTGGACTGAGACTTTGTGAGAAACCTTTTTTGTTAAGAAAGCGAAGCTATATTCTAAAAAAAAAAAGAATGTTAAAGTTTTACTGTAAAATTTGAAGGGTTTGGTATATTTATCATATAGAGCTTTGCATTATTATCCCATTGTGAAAACGAGTAGAGATCCAAGTGTCATCGTCCTTACAGACCTGACAGATGGACTTCTAAATGTGTTTATGTTCTGTTTGATACGTGGAGAAATACTGACAATTTCCTATGCTAAATACCATTCTCGAAAACTCGGTCTGAAGTCACGATCTATTCTTGGTGTGGTTTATATCCTCCAAAAGAGATTGTGTAAATTCCCCTTGATGTTACTGATGACACACAAGCCACAGAGAGGAAATCGCCTCATTCTTACATAGTTGTGTTGAGTTTGCAGAACTATTGAGCAGTGTCTATATTAAGCATAAACGAGCCTTTTAGTATGTATCTGCTAGACATATCCGCTATCGTTTTTGTCTTCTTTAGAAAATATAATAAAAATTACTCGTTTTGGTTTTGCTTCCTACCTGAAGGAACCACTCCTTGACAATTCTCTTCAAAATCTCTTGTGCGCAGAATCTTCATACAACAAAAAGAGCTTTCACTGAGCCTTCATCTCATTTTCTCCAGCAACAAAGTTGACTCTCAGTGTAACGTATTTTAAAAGAACAAGCAAATGGGATAACTGAAAGCCAAACTGAAAGAGATGCCGCTTCTCCATCAGCATTGAGCCTGTGTGCTGCATGCGGCTGCTCGCTGCTTCCGTGCGCTTCTCCTTCTCCGTTGGTCTATGTCTGAATTTGCATCATTAGGTGAAGGTGGATGTTTCCTTCATCCAGGTACCATTAAACTGGAGAAGCAAAGGGACACTGAGATTTAAACTGTCAGGCTCTGAACTGCACTTTACTTAGTCAAATCTGTCTGTACTCAGAAGCCAGTCAATGGTAACTGCATCTTCTTTGTAGACTGACCATCATTTTTGGTCCATTTTTTTCACAGCTCCTGAGCAGACGCTGCCACTTCAGTCGACGGCAGCTAAGGATGCTCAGCGCTCCTGAGAGAAACAACTCTTTCAAATTAAGCAGATTTGGTTTAATAATTCCATTTACTGAATTGAAAATCAGAAGACTGGGAATTCAGTGATGTTTGTCTCTAAGGTACATGCACCCAAGACCTAGAGCAAAACCAGCTTTGCTAGGTCATGATTAAAGCAGGTAGTAGCTCCAATGTTTGAAATTTCAGGACCATCATAATACACAAATATTTTTGGTTTGGTTTTGTTTTTTTACAGGTAAGTTCCTATTAATATTTTAGTGAAATGCACGGAATTCAAAGGAATTCAAACATTAGAAAACAATGAAGAAAAATGTTAAAAGGTCACAGAAAAGTTCATAATCCTTAATGCATTTAAGTTCAATACAGTTTATGCTGTCTTACTTGTCTATAAAGTCTAACCTGCTGACGTTTATCTTTTATCATTTACTTTATACAGGACTTTAATATAGTATATCCCTCTTCAGTTTTTCTTATGACAATATATGGATCTTCTACTCAGCTAGAGAGCGAAGCTACTAGAAGACTCCAAATACCTGATTGTAACACCAGAACTGGCCAAACTGGAAAGTAGATATATAGTTTGAAAAGATTTAAGCAAATTATTGAAACTAAATGAAACTGATAATATTCCTTTAAATGTACATTGCATTTTAGAGCTTGAACAGAGGATTACTTAGATTTTGTAGGAAGTTTATGTCTATGTGTATTTCATGTTGAGTATGCTGAGGGTTGTGGCAGCTCGACCTTTGGGACCTGGAAGGAGTAAAAAGCAAGTATTTATGTCCCTGTATGTTATGTGCAGTTCTGATCTAAGAAGTCTTTAAGGTTGTAGAATTCTGTATTTGGTACATGAACAAGAAAAGGTGATTTCCAATTTTTAAAGTTTTGTTTTGCCTTTCCAAAGGTTTTTAAGGCGATCATGCAAATAATCAGGACTGCTGGGGACAGCCAAAATTACACCTATGCATGATATCGATGCAACTCTGTCAGACTTCTTGAATTTTATTAGCCAAAGTCAAACTGATTGAAACAGTAAACTAGTTATAGATGATACTAGAGAAAGAAGCTGTCTTCTGCTGCTCCAAGACAAATGTAAAAGCAGTATAAAAGCAAGCAGATGTCACTCCACATGTATTCTGAGCAGTTCTACTCCCAGCCATAATTTAATTCTGCAGAGTGACATGACAATCTTGCTCAACATTTCTGCAGCATTCGAAAGGAGATCTGGTAACTTTTGTGATGATTCATGCCTGAATATTTTGCACACTTACTAACTATTCCGACCGCCTCAGCTGAAAAAGAGAGCGAGGGAGCACACGCAAACTGGATTATAGTTTCTTGTGCAGACTTGTTTATTAGCATCCACTTAAGAGAGCCAGTTGGTTACTTATGCAACCTCAGCTCAGCTTGCACAGGTGGTGCCAAGGGCATCACTTTTAAAAAACGGGATTACACAACTGTAATGAGGACACTGTTTGGCAGGGAGAACTTTTGTTACAGGAAGAAATAACGTTGGGTGACTACAGGAGCCAAGGGTGGGTTTGTGGGCCTGGCAATTTTTTGAGGGGGAAAACCCCAACCCCTCCCAAATAAAGCAACAAAAAACCCAACCCCAAACAAACCCACAAATAAACAACTCAAACTCTCTACACAACTACAAAAAGCACATCTGCTGTCAGATCCAAGGCACAATAGATACAGATTTATTTTCATTCTATTTTTACAGCACTGTTTCTGAGCGAGGCTGTGCTTTGAACCACACTTTAGGTTTTTATGCAACAACTTAGTTTTGATGCTTTGTTGTAGACATCAGGTTCTTTAATTACTTAAGGCTGAAAACAAATGCTTTTAGGATTTATTAATGAAAATAGAATGGGTTAATCAACTAATTTAAGAATCCTTCAAAACACCCAAGAGAAATTGTCACTTTTGTTTATATATAACACTTTAAAAGTTATTAAACATATATATAAAAGTTATTAAACATATATATGTTTGTGTAACTTTTGCTTATGTATGTAAAATGCACACACCTGCAATATGTATAAACCACAACATCGTACACTAATAAATTAAATATTAAAGCCAGGCTAGATGGGATCTCAGGTTGCAGTGTCTAATGCCAAGCAATTTAAATAACCATTTCATGCTGTGAGGTTACTCCTTCACCAAAGATCTCACAGTTTCTCCTGATTCTCTCCATGCCTGCTTTACTTCAAAACCTTTGAGAAGATATTTAAATAGTCACCAGATCGGGCTAAGTGAGATGTGCGCTGACTTTACAAGCTTTGCCTGTTTCCTGAGGGAAATACCACAGTTCTCAATTCCTGGTCAGCCAGCCAGCCCCGTTCATTTTTAGAACAACCGGTTCTGCATCTGCGTTTATCTACTTTTCGACATCATTGAGAGGGCATTTGGCTGGGTTGCTTGTAAAAGACGGTACCAAGCATAACAAGTAGGATAAGGATGATAATTGCTATTTAAACGTAAAAGTATGAGTTTATACAGCAAAAATTCCGTTGCTTGAAGTTACATAATAGTTGTGTTCCTTTTAATTTACCATTAATATGTGTGTAAGAAATGTCTGGAGTATAGCCTAGAACAGGAAAAAAATGTGGCTTCCTATCTATATGTTGTTACTGTTAAAACATGCACTCCTTTTCCTCAAGGAAAAAAATCCCTGAAAACAAGCCCCAGGGAGAAAAAAGAAACTTTAATGCTGAATGAGCAAAAGCAGTAAAAAGTCTTACTTCAATTTAGCTGAGGGTTGCCCATGTTCATATTTGTCAAATTTAAAGGAGTAGCATCCTGAAGGGCTACTAAGAGATGTTTTGTAAAAATTCACCTCGGAAATTACTGGGATTGAGAAAAAAACTTGTAAGGAAAACATAGAACTGCAACTCATCTAAGCTGTTCTTCGATGCAATTTTACTTACCGGCTCTATTTTTGGGCAACTTAATATAAGATTAAAGGGCAAAAGCAAACTAAACTATTTTACGTCTGCCCTTGACCATGCTAGGTTAAGATGAGAGTTTTGCTCGGATATTCCTGTAAAAAATCCAGAGGCTTTTAATTTGAAGTCATTCCCTTGATAATGACAAATCAAAGTTGAGAGCCCAACATCCAGCCTGGACAGTAACGCCGGCAGCTCACGCAGTCGCTCTGACGCCAGCCCACGGCTGGCACCGTGCTAAGTCTGTACAAGGTCAGCAGTTGGTGGGAGGCACCACGGGCTGCCAGGTGCCCCAGCAGTGACCGGGAGGCTGCAGCACAGCGGCCGCTCCTGGCTGGCCACCTGGCAAGCAGCTGCTCTCCACCCTAAGCCAGACAGCTGGCCAAAACCCAGCATTGAGACCTCTTGGGTTTAGCCCCAGAGGAGATGAAGAAGGGGAGTTTGCGGGGGTATGGTAGAGGCAAGAAGAGAGAGAAGTAGGTGCGAAAGTATAAGCTGTTATCCCTGATCAGCTGATGAAAGCTGCTGCTGTTGGCAGCCTCTCGCTGGCAGGGAGCAGGCTCTTGCTGCAGGTTGCTAGAATAAAAGCACTTGGAAGGTCAGGATCATGAAGATGTGAAGGTTATTACACCAGTGCACTGAGGACCTGATACCAATCTCCTTCACATCACCGCTGCTCTCATTTCTCAGCATTGTGCTGTTATCTCAACAGCGAAGCCATTCTCTGATCCTTGGTCTCTTCTGCATTTGCACTGCGAGGTCTGAATTTGAGTCCCATGTTTTTGAACTCGGTTGATAGTTTGTGTTTTCAGTATTTATACTTTGCCCTACTTCCAAATATGTCAGCAAACAAAAATGTACCTAAGTATTCAAAACACAACATCAGAAGATGATGTTAAAAAGCAAGCAATTCTTGGGTTTGAGTTCCAAACCAGAAATATTTTCTGTGTTAACTAATGTACTTGATCTGTTTCTCATTCTTAAAGGAAGGGCTGCATTTCAGTCAGCAAGCCTTTTAAGAGGATTCAGTATTTACATTCCCTCCCCTCCTAAAAATAATTTTCTCTGGAAACATTGAAGGCGAACCTCAGTGTTCTATGCTTTCAGTATTTCTGTCTTGGAGCAGCCTTTGCCTTTGTGCAGTCTTAGTATTTGGCTAAATGAACAAACCAAAGAGATTCTTCCACTGCAGCAAAAATGAAATTAGTTTCACTAAATAAAATTACTAGATATCATTAATGGAGCTTATTTTATAGGAGCTAAATTTCTCGTCTGCAGTGGTAACCTCAAATAAGCATGAGGGAGCTCTCTCCCTCTTCACTATTTCCTTTGCTCTTGTCTTCTTAGGGTGCCTCTGCGTGAATGACGCGACTGGATTTATTTGCTTGTAAATCAGTGATAGAAAAAGGACAAAACTGCATTCAAAAAGCGCAAATCTTTGAATTTAAAATTTAGAAATTTGATTCACTTTGGGGCAAAGAGTGGTTTGAAGACTGTTACTGTACCTGCCTCTCTGCTCTGGATTGTGTTTGCAGTCTACCATCTACCTGTTCTCTTTGCTCTGAAGCTGGCGTTTGAGCAACCACCGTATTTACCTGTTTGATGTCTGCTTTTCCAGCTTTGGTTTTTGGAGACTTGGTGTTCTCCTGAAGCAGTCGTTTCTCCTTTGAACTCCAGAGACGTACTGTCTTGATTCCGAAGTATTTCAGGTTGCTTAAGTAAGAGGCGTCACTTCCAGAACCACTCGATAGCTTCATGGCTGGTTTGCGGACTGCAAGGGGATGACAACAAGAGAATGTTT